>BMAU01016622.1:0-206140 GCA_019973935.1 Trichonephila clavipes
AAATCATCCGCCAGATGCAACTCACCACGACGTTTGGCTCCCAGCCCAGACCAATCTTCACATATCTTCGATATAGTTGCACCATTTGAGCAAAAAACCTTGCCGTGTCGTTGATTTCTTCGTCAACAGGCCTTGCTGGTTGATAAATATCCTCATGCAACACCTTCTTCATTAGGGTGTGACACTTCTTCGTCTTCTTTCATCAGAGGATTTACCTTTGGCAAAGTCCTAATACACTTTGTATGTAGGACTGTGTACTCTCGCCTGAACGCTGGGCTCGGCATTTTAGTTGTTCTTCTGCCCTTCTGGTATATTTTTGACGGTCACCGAAAAGTCCACTTAGTCCATTTTTAAACGCTTCCCAGGAATCTAAGGCGTCTTCGTTGTTGACATACCACTGTCTCGCAGTTCCGTCAAGAAAGAAATAAACGTTAGCCAGGCACATCATGTCATCCCACTTGTTAAAAAGTTGGCTACTCGATTGTACTCTTTTAGCCATTTATGAGAGGGTCTTCCCCCAGGCGCTCCTCGGAAGGTCGATGGGCTCCCTCCATTGCTGTAATGAAGGTGTTACTACAGCGGGCTTGGCTTCTTGCTCGGTCGGCATTTTGTCCTCTTCCTACTATTTTCTTTTAACAGTCCGAATTCGGGGGGATAATCCTCTTAACCGGAGGCCCTGCGAAGGTTGTCACTATTATCCACGTTTGACGCATTGTACCCCGCGCCTCCACCAAACTTGTCACGGAGTTCGAAAAAGTACACAGTTCAATTAAACAAACAATTAGATTTATTCTAACGCTTAGGGAGCTCGATACAACACTGGACTGAGAACATGCTCAACTGGCGATGAACTCTGCTTTTATACACTTCGGAATATTCGAGAAATAACCAGTATGCACTCTAAAGAATGATCTGGATTCATCTAGAACCCAGAGAAACAATACATTAAAAACGGAAACAAAATCCAGTCTTTGGATAAATCTGCCGGGGCCGGGATTCGAACCCGAGACCTGAGGGAAGTTCAGTCCAAACGCTGCCAACTCGGCTATCGGGACTTGTAGCAAATTATGTGTGGCAATATATATATATATATATATATATATATATATATATATATATATATATATATATATATATATATATATATATATATATATATATATATATATATATATATATATATATATATATATATTTATATATATATATATTTATATATATATATATTTATATATATATATATTATATATATATATATATATATATATATAATATATATAATAACAAATAGTATATATATATATATATATATATATATATATATATATATATATATATATAAATATATATATATATATATATATATATATATATATATATATAATTGTGGGAAACACCGAAAAATCAAGGACATAGGCATTGATGAATACTATTAATATACTGCATGGCATGAAAAAAACTGAAAAGAGCTCATGCCTGTCAATCAGAATCCAAGGGTGAAAGGCCTTCTCTTTTAATTCAACGGGAAAAATAGTCATCAAACCACTTATAAAGGCGCATTATTGACAGCGTCATCTGTAATGCTTCATTTTGAAGAAGAAAATTATTATTACACTTTAGAATTCTTGATTTTTAGTTGCTCTACTTTAAAATAAAAATATTCTTGATTATATAATATCGTATTCGTCTTAAGCATCATTGATTACTTAATAAAATAAACAACAAAAGCAGAATTACTTTCTTTGAAAAGCTTAGCAACCATTTCTATTATATTAATAGTATATTGCAAGATATTTTAGCTTTATTTTTTTTCTACATGAGGATATATATATGTTATAAAACTGTACGTATTATAATATATTAACATACATAGAAAGCAAAATATACATTTGTTTACAAAACTAAATAAGCGAAAATTTGTTAATTATATAATCTATCAAAACATAGCTAATTATTTTAAAATTGATTAAAAAAGAATACCCTCATTGTAAAAAGTAAGCAATGAGTTTTGAAATGCAAATACGAATACCAAAAAATAACTGCAATACATAATTTACACAAATTGAAAAAAAAAAGTCTAAACAACTTTAATGTAATTCATTAATATTAAAAAATTAAATTTTTCTCTATTCTGATTTAGATAATCTAAAAGAGAGAAGAAATAAAAAAGCAATATATATTGTTAAGAAATTTACACATATTGTGATAAAATGTTTACCATATTTCTTATGCTTGAAATAAAACTCGTCGTCATTTTGCTGCTTCTTATCTGATATTTTCTTCTTTCTTTTCATCTGTTTGGGTATTTTATCGCAGTCAAGCTCTTCTGCTTCTTGTTCGTCATGCAGAATAGAGTCATTGATTTCTTCACTGCAAAAATTTCAAATTAGTTTTCAGTTTTTATGATCATCTTATGTAAAAAAGGCATGTTACTTTAATATGTATAACATCAAGCATACATATTTTTAATTCAATTAGCTTTTTAGATTACAGAGAGTTTAGAATATAAATCATATTCTTTATGATTTTAGTTTTATTGTTACTTTAACTAATCTAGATTCAAATTCACAATATTGTCACTGGCTGCGGTAACCTAATGGTCATGGTCATGAGCTTGGGGCTGGAGTGTTATGAGTTCGAGTCCCGAGTTTAGAATGTAAATCGTGTTCTTTATTATTTTAGTTTTACTGTGACTTTAACTTTTTCCTTTTCCAATTCATAATATTGTCAATGGCAGCGGTAGCCTAGTGGTCATGGTCCCGAGTTTGTGGGCGGAATGTTATTTTGAGCCGTAGAAGAATCCGCAGTGTGGAACGACTGATGCAAATTATTTCTGTCTTAGCTCAATGCCCTGCCATTGATGTAGTGTGGTAGAGCTTTGAGAGGGAAGTGCCGGGTTAGGGGTCGTCCTCGTCACCTGACCACGATTCAAAATTATGAGGTTCGTCTCCAATAGCCTTCACGTTGCTTTATAGCACGTGTGACGTTAATAAAACACTCGATTGCATTCATAAACCCTAAAAAACCATTCTTATCAATTTCAAGTTTAATAATGACGTAACTATATGTCATGAATTTTTGTTGATAGTAATTTATAAAGACATATTTATGCTATAAATAAAAATATCCACGAATATTTGAAGTATGCCATTTAGTTACAGATTACAATTTTAGCATTTTTTAGAGAAAAATTAGGGTTTATTGATGATTTGTTCTGAGCTATATCTATAATAGTTTAAGGTAATATAATGAATTTGCCTTTTTTTTGTATTCCCCTTCCATAACTAAGAAAAAAAGTAGTAAAAGTATGCAATTAAATAATCGGAGAATTATCACTTATTTATAGCTAATAGAATAGTTTCAAAAACCTTAAGAATTTTCTATTTTTAAAGAATAGGCTTAGAGAATAATTCATACATACTATGTTGATCGAAATTAGATTCAGATTAATGCAAGATAAAAAAGACATTATACAAGAAAGGCTATCATAATAAATGATCGTCCACTTATCCATAAAGAAATCAAAGGGTAAATTAGTGGTTAATAAATAGAGGTTTCAAGTAGGGCTAAATGTCCCGGATCAGGGTCTAGTTCTTCTACGTCATAGAGTTTATAAATTATCATTAAGAACAACCAATGCTGGTGCTATAAATATAAAATAACTAATATTCTTGCAGATTTGACTAAGAGTTTAATGATGCAGATTCGATATAATTAAATACAACGAAACAATATAATTAAGAGACCTTCATTTTGTCTGAAGATTTTTTATAATCAAGTGGAAATTAACCACCTTTTTATAATTCACCGAATGTCATATTTCCTCAATAACCTACCAAGGAAGAGTAGTCAAGGTATGAAAATTTTCGCTTTAATGCGTAATATGGATGGTTTAATATTATTGAAAGGTTTCACCAGCTGATGGTAAATAACTATATATCACCATATGAATGGTGTATAGATTTTGTCGATCATAACTAACTTTCATAGTGCGTTTTAAAGTCTTTTCAGTATTTTTTAAGGAAAAAAACATTTCTTTTAATAAATTTGTTGTTTGCCTCAGTAATTGCTGTGAAATTCTTAGCATAATATTTATTTTATACAGATATTTTTTTTAAAAAAAATTATATGATTGAAAATAACTATGGTTTTTGGAAATCAATATATATATAACGAGATATTGTGCATATACTGCAATGTTATTTTTCATATTATATGAGTTGTTTTAAGGTAATTTCTTAAGCGAAAGAGGAAGTAAAAGTCAACTATATATTCATCACATTGAAATGATAACACCATCTATTAAAATAATGTTTTCTCTACTATACAATCAAAATTAAGTTTTTTCCCTTCAAACTCTAAAATATCTTTCATTTTCTATTTCGGCATTTTGTTATTGATTTTCAGTACGGATTTTTAATATTCATTTCATATTTGAAGAAGCATAACATTGCTTATTTTTTAATATATGCGTGCTACGCAATGTGAAATAAATTCGTTTTCTATATAACATTAACTATTGTTTTCAAATATTTGAGTAAATTTGTATTTTCTATTTATAAACAGTGAATGTTTACAAATAGAAATATTGCGAACAAGAAATAAAAGTGCCTTTTTCAATATCTTCAACTAAAAAGTAATTTACTTATTTTTATTATAATTTTGTTAAATGTGATAAGCGTATTGATTTAAAATCTGAATACAATCCATATTGAAAAAATAAAATTTTTCCACAAAAATTTAACATTTTTATCAAATGTTATGGTTAAACTATTGGAATCAATTTATTGCGTAGAGAAAGAAATTTAAAAAGATATTAGCCGAGTTTAGATATTTTAAATAACAAACTGAAGGAATATACATTAATATTTAAAAGAAACAAAATCAAATATACCTATATGACGGATTTTTTTTAAAATTTTAAAAGTATGTCCTTGACTTGGTTTTGCTAAATAATTTAGTATAAGAAATGGACTACGAAACATTAATCTCGCCTGTTTTTTAAACCAAGATTAGGTGATAAGGATAATTTTTATCTTCTACTTCACCCTATATTTCCGAAATACACCGGTTGATTGATTGAATATTAACGTCGCACTGTTCAGCTACACGAGGGCTTTTGTCGACGAACCACGTAATTTTGAACCATGGTCAAGTGACGTGGACGGCACCTGAGCTGGCTCTCTCCTAATAACTACCACACCACACCAACGGGAGGACGTTTCAGCTCTCGACAGATTTAACGTGCATCGCTGCCCTACACGGCGGGTCTTTAGTGGTTCTGGGCTCGAACCTGTGACAAAGCAAGCCACAGTCCGATACCTATACCACTCGGCTACCGAGGCCACCCGAAATACACCGGATGAAGACTTTGAGACTCGATTAAATAAATTAAGGCATCAGTTTCTTTTTCCAGATGAAGATCTTTGATTATATATAAAATCAACCCCTTAACGCCCATGTTCAAAACTCACAACTTTGCAACTAAAATTGCCTGGTCGGTCTATGCAAGTTTATTTTTTAAAAAAATAAAATCTAGCAGTTATATATTTATCAATTTTAGCTTGGAGGACAAATTAAAAAACTACTTGATAAATGAAAACTGCAGTTGTCCAAAGATTTACATGCTCTCAAGGGTCCTTAAACTGTTGTCCACGGACCCTTGGGGGTCCACAAAGCTTTTCTAGAGAGTCCGTGGAGTCTCTCATGTAACGTTGAGATTTCTTTCATTTACAGACTCAGAAAGGCCTCGTGGAAAAATTGAAAGAAGCACCATTCTAGACTAGATTACTAAATAGTCACCAATGAAAAATTTCTACTAGAACCTGTATTTTGATCAAGATTATTAAGTCGAGGAGGGATGTTCAAAATCTTGTTGGTCCACGATGTCACGCTGATACATAAAGGGGATCAGCGGCGATCGAAAGTTTAAGAACCTCTGCTCTAAAATATTATTCTCATTTCACACAATGAGCGAAAATCTTTGAGGATGGACGTAGGATCATCTGAGAATACGATTGAGAAGCAGCAGATCGCCCAGATTCATAACAGAGAGATCGGGCTGACAAGCAAATAGTTTATCAAAACTCTTTTTTTGATGATATGAGGTGTTCAGAGCTACTTACCGTCATAAGAGGATGACTTTGTCAGCAACCAAAGAATCAGCAATAGGTTTCATGAGCAAAAGCTGCGTGTTTGGCAGTCAGTTCATGATTAGATGCCTGACTTGGTGAGAAAGTTATTAACTAGTGGACCAACAAATAGCATTAAGTACTGTTTTCAGAGGAGTCTCATTTTGTTTGAGGAAGGATGATGGGTACGATGGTTTCCTGGAAAACGTTCTTTACCACCCCATATCGGCCAGTCCATGTCACACCTGTCCCAAATCAAGCTTCATGGTTGGGTGTTGTCTCATGATTGGACAGCGATCACCTCTTGTGCACATTACCCAGCAGATTATCATCAGACCAGTACACTATACAGGTTGTTTGTCCGTCGTTCAACCATTCATGTATGTTCAGTGGCATAACGGAAAAC
This sequence comes from Trichonephila clavipes, assembly GCA_019973935.1. Taxonomy (NCBI): domain Eukaryota; kingdom Metazoa; phylum Arthropoda; class Arachnida; order Araneae; family Nephilidae; genus Trichonephila; species Trichonephila clavipes. The sequence goes on from BMAU01016622.1 coordinate 6,538, forward strand.
ATTTGAGCCTCCAAGTTGGATATTACAAAAGGTAGGTACTTGGCGGCAATTAGGCTTTGTCCCCACAATGTGAGGGTGCACCTCACACCACTGTGTATGTTCAAAGAAATAGTTTAGTATAGTTTAGTTCCTATGTAATGTCGCCAGATGCCGCTCTTCTCTCTTGGCACAGAGCCTTTGTTAGGACATAATTGGCTTAAACTTCTTAGAGGCAATGTAGCGTAGGCATATGGTTGAACTCAAATGCTTCTAATTCCAATATACACTGCTGGACAATTGCCAAGTACGGATAACACTATCATCCATAGCAACCACAAAATGAAAGGAAGCAAAATGTGCAAAATTAGAATAAGTGCGGGATATTAGTAAGAAGAAGTATGAGTATATGCAAATTTTTTTCCACGTCTGTTCATCACGTGATAGCGTTCATAAGAGCTTTAAAGGTTTTGACGCATGTGGAAAGTTGTTGTTTCAAGTCAAAGTTTTACAGGAAAGATTTAATAGATGAACTTAAAATTTTTGGCATGTCTTTCCGACATCACATAGATGGTTTTATGCGTGGCCGAATTATTGGAAAGATCGAAGAATAACAGATGTTGCCAGGGAGTTCGACATCGCTCACAGCGTTGTTTCACGGCTGTGGAAGTCATTTAAAACTACTGGAATGTGTAGTAGACGGCACGGGGGAGGTCGTCTTAGAAGTACGACGCCTGCAGAAGACAGATATATCGTCCTATCTGCAAAAAGGAACAGGCGCACCACAGCTCAGCAGGTGGCAAATCAGTTTCTTGCTGCCTCAGGAAAGCAGATCTCCCGAAAAACTGTTGCCAGACGTTTGAGGGAGGGGAGGGAGGACTATACGCACGCAGACCTGTTGTGTGTGTCCCATTGACCAGACAGCACCGTACTGCCCGTTTGCAATGGTGTCGTGAGCATCACAATTGGACTGAACAGGACTGGGCATGCGTACTATTCTCAGATGAGAGTAGGTTCAGTCTGTCATCGGATTGTAGACGCCAACTGATCTGGCGCGAGAGTGGTACTGCTTATCGTCCAGAAAATATCCAGGAAAAGGACCGATATCCGACATGTAGTATCATGGTGTGGGTCGGCATCATGATCAATGGCCGCAAGCGCCTACATGTGGTTGCGAATGGGACTATGACGGGCCAACGATAAATTGATGAAGTTCTACTTCCTCATGTTCGTCTTTTCCGTGGTGCTGTCGGTGATAAATTTGTTTTTATGGACGACAACGCAACATGTCATCGAACACTCGCTGTTCAGGATTGTCTAGACAGCGAGGGTATTCAACGTCTCGTATGGCCAGCGCATTCTCCAGATCTAAACCCCATTGAAAATGTGTGCGATGCTTTGGGGAGGCAAGTTGCTGGTCGAAACTATCCTCCGACAAACAAGAACACCCTCATCCGTGCACTCACAGAGGAATGGGATAAATTGCCTCAACAGCTGCTGGATATGTTGTGCAAAGTATGGTACGATGTGTGGAATGTTGCATCACACTCCACGGTGGACATATCCCATACTGATACCTTTCTTTAAGGTGCCTGCTGACTTTTAGATGTATTGTTCCATTTCTCCATACGCAGATCAAATGAACATTTTTTTTCTTTCAGATGTTTCACAGCTTTTGTACTTTCCAGAACAATAAATATTCTTTATTCTAATGTCTGAACAGTGTGGCAACTATATTTTATCCTACTAGGCCTCATGTCTCACTTAATGTTATGCTACATAGCAATTTGTGATCCGTCCTTAGCAATTGTCCAGCAGTGTAGTTTGGAAAATAAAGACTTCAATTATGTTTCGTTGATTGATTTTTGGTAGTTTAAGACATTTTTCAATATATATATTCATTCCAAAAAATACTGTGTGTTCATGCATCGTACTTAAAGTTTGCAAAATTGGGAATTTCCCTACATTTTGTCAATTTATAATTATTAAACTTACCAATATCATAATACTACTGTTCTAAATCTGAAATTTGAGTTATATATGAGGAGCCGGAAACACAGTTAAAGCCTATACATTCAAAATATTTATTGCTCTGCAAAAAAGTAATTTTTTTATACATATATAAAATTAGAAATATTTTATGATTTTATTCGAATTTATTTTTTTCAACATAAATGAACAAGATTTAATAAATAGTCAACATAATTTACATTTCAAAAGAATTTACCCCAATAAGGGACTTATTATTAAACGTAATTTGTAAAATTTTGGGCACAGCAGGCCTTGGCCCTCATGGGCTGTCACGCCACCGAGTTAAGTTAATTTGTAAAATTATCGAATATTCTTATATATTTAAAAGAATTTACATTAAATTCATACTTTTAAGAAAATTCGAATATTATTGATTTTAATAAAAAAAACGTTCTTACCTTAGCACTACACACCTTTCGAAATGCCCCAATCTTAAGTTTTATTCAGATTTTAACATCTAGAGTGCGATGGAAAATGGAAATTTGTATCTGAGTCATTTATGATACCATAATTTTGAAGGACAGATGACACTTAGATGTTGCTGGATTAGAGATTCCATAAAGATCAGTAACCAATGATGTTGTTTCTAAGATAACAACTGATGTGTTCAGTTTGGAATATGAGAAGCTGGGGGTAAAAATTTAAACCTGTAATTTAAGAATATTTATTGCTTGTTGATAAAACTCAAAAAGCACATCTAAAAAAAATCAGGAATATTTTATAGTTTTTTCAGCTTAAAAATTAAACCTGAAACCTGAATAAATAGAAAACAAACTTTTTATTTTTAACTTTTTTGTTGAAAAGAGCTAATTCCAGCTTAATGGGGACTGAAAACCGTAGTATCACCAGCAATTCACGTGTTTGATGTCCTGCTTTTCTTTTACGTAATTAGTCGTTGACATGTTTCATATTCATGTTAATATTGAAGTAAAGATATCCCTCGAGACAAATCCACAAGTTTTTTTCCCTGTCTTTCAGTCAATCTCAGTACAGTTAATTATATATATATATAATAAGCAGCGTAATGATTATTATAAATTAATTTTTCTACCATCACGATACAAACAAAGATTCATTTATAAAAAATTTTTGACATTTTCGAAAGTTAGTCTTTTTATTATCTTAATTATCGTTATGAAAAAGTCAGCCACATTCCTTTAATCGAATGACATTTTATGTTCCTGGAAATAAAGAAAACATGAGTTGAGAAAGTTTGGATGGTTGGACTTGCAGGAAATCAATCTGCAAATTAACAAAAAAGATATAAAGAAAACAAAAGGCAAAGGGTCCAAAACCCATTAAAGTGCTTCAAGTGAGGCTCTAGAGACCTATAAACCGGTGTACATTTATACTGAGCAAATAAAAGGGCAGGGAGATAATAATATCTGAGATAATGATAGTAATGAACAGTTCAAGACTCTGGTTTTGTACCAATCAAAAAAATCATGTAAAATGAGAACTATAACCCCTAAAAACTTTGTCATTGGTCAGTGGCCATTTTGGAGTTCCTTATAAAGGAACAACTAATATCTCAACATCTGTCCTTTAAGGCGTAATAAATGACTTGGATACATATTTTCAGAGCTCCCTCCCCCCATCACACCCAAGTGGTAAAACGGGATGTCAAACTTGTGACTGAAGTACCTTGAAATGTGTGTGATGTTGAAGCAACAGACGGAATCATCAGGACGACTCTTTTTTGTCAAAATCAATAACATTCGAATTATCTCAAAAATCTGACTTTAAGGTACATTCCTTTGAATAAAAAAAATATTGGACAGCTGTATAAATTACTTTTAATAAATAGTAGGACCACCTATTGGACTAAATCCTTTCAAAATGTAAATTATATTTACCACTTACTAAGTCTTGCTTATTAATAGTAAAAAATTAATTCGAATAGCATTTTTAAATATTGTTAGTTTTACAAAAAAAAATAAAAAAAATAAAATAAAATAAATAAATAAATAAAGTAAAATAAATAAATAAAATCAAGTAAAATAAATAAATAAATAAAATAAGTTAATAAAATAATAATAAATAAAGTAAATAAAATAAGTTAATAAAATAATAATAAATAAAGTAAATAAAATAAGTTAATAAAAATAATAATAAATAAATAAAGCGCGTTTCGAGGTTTTTGTATTATAAATAAATATTTTGAATATACAGGTTTTTAATGTATTTCTCACTACTCATATCCAAAAATTCTGACTTAAAACAATAATATAATGACACTTTGAATTAAATAATTACAAAAATTGACAAAAATAAGGAAGTTTCTCAATTTTTAAAAACTTCTAGTGCGATGCGAACAATAATTATTTAAACACACACACACACATATATATATATATATATATATATATATATATATATATATATATTTGACTGGTTTAAGGTAGTTATTTCTGTATTAGCTTGTTTCCATTAAAAAAATTTGATAATAAGAGAAAACATTAAAATTAATCTTAAGCAGTAAAAACCCAATTTACTGGTGAAAATGTTGGACATTCCTTAAAGTAATTTCCAGCAACGTTTAGTTTTTTAAAAAATGAGTTAAAAAGCACTCAATATGTGAAGACCAGACATACACTTAAACTCTTGACAGAAGTGACAAACACATATTTCGCATTTTATGATAAGCTTAAGGATTGATAAAAAAAGAGTATGAAACGAAATTTGCATGCAAAATATCAAACAAATTCTATACATGCTTCTTAGTTTTTGAAGAAATGTTAAATGTTTTACTTTGGATGAAAAATTTTATTTAAATATTATAAAAAATATTAATTGGAGCATTACAGTTTGTTCATGACCACTACCAGAGCTCTTCTCAATGACGTTTTAAGACATCTTAAGGCGCTAGTTCCCTAAGTGAAAGTAAACCCCACTAACGATCCGTTAAAAGATAGCAAGTAACGTACGTTGTCAAATACTCTTACAAACCGTAATCTATTGTAAATAAATGTGCGTTGCTCTCAATCTCGCAGACCTAGGCACAAACCGACTACCACCTTACGGCTAAATGGATAATGATAATGTATGGTGACAGAACTCAGCTTAGGCATGGATGAAGAGCATAAAATAACAATACAGTCTTGTCACATTTGCCAGTTGCCATTTAGTTCGAAATTCCAAGTTTTTAGGAAAATATGTCCGGAAACAACATTTGACGATTAAAATTATTCTGATTATTGAGATCGAGTCGAGAACGGGTGAGGCACCCTCGAAGGAGAAGCTCTGTGCCAGAGGAGGATTAAGTGGCTGGCGGCCGCCAGGGGACCCCAGCATCAGTAGGGGTCTCAAGCTTGATGAATTCCAGTTATAAACTCACCGTTCAACTAAAAGATCTTGTACCGATATTGCAATCCCGGTGATTTCTATGGATTTTAGTCATCTACCTTTAGTGCCATATTTCTTCCGTCTATCTGCATTGTTACAATCTGTACAAAATACAGGAACATTGAAAATAGCGACCCAAGAAGGAAGCTAAGTACAATTGCGAAACTTTGCTAATAAGTAGAGTAATGTGATATGCAAATGATCCAAGTTTTGTGCCAATACGCATGCTCATACACGCCGAGGTGGCGCTACAATCAGGAAGAGGGTGCTATATAAGCCAGCGCAAATTCGAAGATTCATAAACGTGACGATTACCCGCCGATCGTAGGAAGACTTTGGTAAGCGAAACATGCCAGGTAAACGTGCTAGAAGACATTTCTCACAGTTAAGCGAGTTTGAGAGAGGCCTGACCATCGGGATGAAAACTGCAGGCTGGTCGACGCGCCGTGTTGCTGACCAGGTGGATCGTTCAGAGTGTGACGTTAGAAATTGTTGGGAGCAGTGGACACGAGAAGGTACCCACGCGCGGAAAACCGGGTCTGGAGCGACCAGGAAGACTACGAGGAGAGAGGATCGAAGGAACGTGCGGCAAGCACTTGTGGACCTCACAATGACTCGTTCAACGATACGAGCAGACGTAGGCGTAGAAATTGTTCCACAAACAATTTCCAGACATCTTGCAGAAGCAAATCTTAAATCCAAGCATCCTTTCCGTGCACTCCCGTTAACACCGGAACATCGGCAACTCCGTCTACAGTGGTGCCAAGCCAGATCAATGAGGAATGTCACAGATTGGCAAAAGGTTGTGTTTAGTGATGAATCCCGGTTTGTTTTGGGGACAGATGGTAACCGTGTACGGGTGTGGAGTTGCCCTGGTGAGCGGTACAATTCCCCCCACACTGTTCTAATTCACACTGCCCGCACATCTGGTGTAATGGTCTGGGGGGCCATAGCCTATGATAGCCGGTCCACTTTAATTGTGATGCGTGGAACTTTAACGGGCCAACGTTACGTTGATGATATTCCTCGACCCCTTGTAGGACATTTCCTAAGTGGTCTCCCAGGGGCAATTTTCCAGCAAGATAATAGTCGTCCGCATACAGCAAGAGTTCCTCAAGACTTCCTACGTCATTTTCAGACTCTTCCATGGCTGAGCCGCTCCCCCAATTTGTCCCTGTAGAGCACGTGTGGAATCAGCTAAAACGGAAAATGCCATCGTGTCACTCTGTAGATGATTTAGAGTTGGCTGTTCAAGATTTGTGGGCCCATCTGCCTCAGGACAACATAAGGTGTCTAATCAACTCAATACCGGACCGTGCGGTTGCATGTATTGCAGCTGGAGGTGGTCCAACACGCTATTGAAGTTGCCCAGTATTTGTGTCGTTGCACACCCTGTATTCGTTTAATTGTCTTGTTTTTGAGATCAAGTGAATCTCTCATCTGTGTCATTATGTGTATTAAATTTCATTTCAATCCGATGCTTTCTTCTTGGGTCGCTATTTTTAATGTTCCTGAGTGTATTCACATGCGGGTTTTTTGCCCAAATTTTATTTCAAACAGACGAATTTCTATTCAAGACAAACAAGTTCGTTTTTAATTCACAGCCGTGCTTATTTACCCCCGGATACATCTTACACTGAAGGAAAAAAAAATTCCAACTCCAAGTAAAAATTTACTGTTGGCTAATGAGACTTCAGCAATACATTTGTTTAACATATTTAATGGATTAAAGTTTCAAGATCACACTGAGTAAGCGCTGTAAGTAAGCCTTTTCAAATGTGAAATGATAGTACATTAAAAACCGGAGTACCCACCAGAATTTCAAATGCAAGGATGCTTACAATGTCGTAAAAGTACCATATATCAGTTTGTGGGATAGAATTGTACGCCTGTTACTCTTGATCGGTCAACATAAGGTTGTTTAATTCTGGTTGTGGTGTTACATCGTCGTTGCTCTCCAGTGATGTTCCATTCGTGTTCGCTTGGAGAAATCTGGTAATCTAGCTGGCCCAGGTAACACGTTGACACTCTATAAAGCATGTTGCAATACAACAGGGTATGAAGGCGCACGTTATTCTGTTGGAAAACCCAACTTGAATGATGTTTATAATGTGCAACAGATGTCAACAAATAGCAGTCAGGGTGTGTGAATCAACCTCAATTGTGCTCCTGTCATCAAAGAAATAGCTCGCGCCAGACCATAACTGTAGGAGCAGGCCTGTGTGTACAGACCGAAAAGTTGTTTAAAAGTTATTTGCAGGCGCTAACCTGGCCTTCTTCTAATCAATATACAGCGATCATTGGCATCAAGACAGAAACAGCTTTGATCGGAGAAAATAACGCATTGCCACTCAGTTCTTCAATGATCTCTAGCCCGACATAATTGAAGTCGCAGATGTCATTGATTTGGAACTAATGGTATGGACCCTGAAGGGCATCTGGCTGGGAGTTATTTCTCAAACGACTGATTTGTTACAGTTCACTGAGTTATTCTAGAGCCGAAAAAACTAATTTCTGCTTTAGATTCGCTGCGGTGTTCCTCAGCTAAGTGATGAATGCGGCGGTCTTCTCTGTCAGTTGTGAGCTGTGCGCGGTGCAATCATAGTTTTCTTGAGATAGTGCTTTTCCAGGACAACTGCTGTCAAAATTCATACACAGTGGATACATTCCTACCAAATCTTTCTGCAATATTGTGGGGAAAAAATCAACTTTTTTTATTTCTATAATATTATCTCGTTCAAACTCAGCGAGCTGTTGATAATGGCTTCTTCTGGACTAGCATCAACTCACTACTCAAAATCCTAACTATAAATAACACTTACACATATTTAAAGTGCTCATGATTCTTATCCCCTAGATGTGTCTAACGCGAAATTTGAATCAAAGATATCTTTCAGATGTATAAACACTCATACCAAATTTCGTTGTTATAGCACGACTCCTTCTTGGTGTTGGGATTTTTATTTCCATCATTGTATTTTACTAATGAAGATAAATGAAACAAAATGAAGTTATGTAATAAAAGAACTGTCTAGTTCAAAGCATATTTCAAGTTAGTTGAATTTAGGTTTTAATAGGAAGATAAAGATTAATAAAAGCGATGCTGAGGGAAATCCGTGATACGAATGAGGGGGGAAAAGATTACAATATTAGAGGCAACTTCCCTTTTGAGTCAGATGGACAAATATGAAACTTCCCTAATGACCATGATTTAGAATTCCATACTCTCTCCAAAGAGTAAATATTACTAGCAAATTATTGCAATAAGAGGAGTGTGAATTTATATATTTAAGGGATCTATACTCTATTAAAATTTCTAGAAATTTTTACTTAAAATTTCAGGAATGAATTTGGAAAAATGGAACAAGGAGCAACCGATTTATTAGGGCTCCCGTTTGAAGAGGAAGCTGGACAAGCTCACTGGCAGCAAAAGAGAAAAGTTATTTTTGGTGAAAGTAAAGAAGTCGGTTATGAATTTTTGAAAGAAGGGAAATTTTCATAGTGAATTCTTCTTATGTCAAATGTTATAGGGCAAGAGCAGAACTATCCCGAATAGCTGAGATTTATGTGAAACTTCTATAGAACACTTTATTGTATTTTTTGAAGTTTCTTTCCTTAAATTAATAAGAAAGCTATACAAAAACTAAAAGATAAATACAAAGACTATTGAATCAAGGCTTGAAGTTCTTTAGCAAAATTTTAAGCTATTGAGTAAAGTTTTTAATTTTTAAAAATAAAGTAAAGATTTCTCTTGAGCCGTTGAGTCTTAAAATGAGAACTTAAGGTCAGTTAATCTTTTCACTATTGTAGTTTTTTGACTTTTGAGCTCATGGGCCTCACGTCTTTTACCGCCAGATGCCTCCAACTACCTTAATCCGCCTCTTCTCTGGGCCCGGACCCAGATGGCCTAAGGCTTAAGACGTCCCTGGCCCTCCTCCCTTCCCTCCTACACACGATTATGCATATAAATGGCTCTTTTATAGTTTAATTATTTTTGTTTCATTTATAAATTGGCTCTTCTGTCTCGAAAAAGTTGTCGACTCATGCTTAGGCGAAGGGTAACTTTCACAGGGTGTAGCGATAAGAAAAAAAAAATTATTTTCTGCCCACTCTGTCATACTTAAAAATATTTTTACAGATATAATCCTCTATTTCAGAATTAATGAAAAATAAAATTTCATTTTATGCTTATAAGAAACTGAAATTCTTAAAAGCAATACAAATTCACGTCTCTTCCCCTCCAGAAATCTTAAGACACTTTTATTTCCTAACAATGTGTATAGATGGCGACACAGTATACACGCAGAGAGCTATGAATATATAAGATATTTTAGTTCTCTCTTTTACCAAGTCCTTTCTCATTGAAGTAAAATTTTCTTTTTAAAATTGATCATCTTGCAAGTAAAAGAAACTAATTCCTCAGGAAAATCAGAAACTCTTTATGAAAAATAAGTAGAAAGTACGCTTATTAATGAAAATCAAGTAACAAAATCGGACTTTGATTTTTGAAAAAAATTATTTTATGAGTTTAATACAAAAAACAAATATTCGAAATATTTAAGAAGCAGGAAATTTCGGGATATTAAAAATCAATAAAATATTGCTTATTTAGAATTTTTTATTGTACTTCGATTCATTGAAATTAGTTAGCATTTTTAGTGATTTAATCCCAAATTATGTTTTTTTTAACGGATGATGCCAAAATATTTTCTTGTTACAATTTCTGATTTGTGAAGCAAACATTTTATAAATATTTAGACTAATTAAAATTTTAAAACGTGACTGTCAATTTGAATATTTCCAAATGAAATATAAAATATCGTATTTTCTTTAGAACCTCAAAGGAAAATTTAAACAGTGGCTTGCTTGGGCTACATATGAAATAAACCAATATATTTACAGTTGCTAGTCTTTCAACGCTCAATAATGCACCCAACTACGTGAAAACCATAAAACACTTACTTAATGATAAATATCTTACCTATATATTTTGTGATATTTACAAGTATTCTAAATAAAAACCAATATTCTGATATATAAGGTAAGGAGTTTTCAATTAATTCCAAAAATACTCTTTTCCCCAAATAAATATAAGAAATAACCCCTTTTATAGCCCTAAAAGAAAATACTTTAATTACATATTATTTGAAATTTAAAGTGTGAAATGGAGTCGCGAACATAACGCTTTTCTTTAAACATATTTATTTCTATATGCATATTTATGTATGGTTCTATAATACATAAAAATCTAAAAATCAAGTTGAAAGTAATTTGTAATACTTTTTTAACTAAGTAAATAAGCAATAAATATATCTAAACTTCCCAGAAATTTCATAAAATGCATACATTTTACATTTTTTTAAAGCTCATATTTATTGTTGGTAATTAGAAAAAAAAATATTTCAAGGCTTTTTACATGTTACGTAATAAATGTGGCATTTTAATATAATTTTTGTTTAAAATAATAAGTAAACGTGCTTTTTTTAAAAAAATTGTAAGCAAAGATAAAAAAAAACGCTTGAATTTTTCTTTTGATAAACTCTTTTGGGTCTCCTGCGAAGCAAAAGAAAAACTGTAGCTCTCTACTTCAAAATTTTAATTAATTCCAAATGAGTTTTCTTAGAAATGAATGTATGTACTTATGTTTTTTCTAATTAAATTACTTTAAGTGACATATAACTTCCAACAAGAAAAGTTTATATTTAGAAACTTGCCAGATAAAAATATTTGTTGTAATTGTGATTAGCTCTTAAGAGCAATAAATTAAAATTTGACGACGAAATAATTATTATTATAATTACCAATTATATAGTTTAAAGTTGTCAAAAAAAACCTTAAATTGTAGTTAGAAATATAAGTACATTAAAAAAATAAAATCCAACAATTTTTTTAAAAAAATTTTATCTCATCATTTAAAAAAAGATAATTAAAATGATAATTTCATAAAATTTCATAGAATTATAATTTTACTATTATTTTTTAATTTAGGAAAATTACACAAAGAATTCTAAAATCCTAAAATGATTAAAAATTCTCAAAATGCATCACTCAATGAACTCTGCTATTTGAAAGACAATTAAACTGAAATCTGTAATTATTTCACTGCGTAGGTTTAATTTTTAAGTCGAATATCTCGTCTATGCATAATAAGCTCTTTAAAAAGTTTGGGAAACTGCGTTTTTGTGAAGACGTATCTTAGGTGTAGCTGACATGAGAGAAAGTAGGTAATTTTTATGGCATTCTTTCGTTTGATATCATGCATTGAGCTAACGACAAGAATTGATAAAAGCGGGGCTTTGAACCGGAACTGAACCGAAAACAGGGGAAAAACCCGTTATTTTGATCGGAACAAAAACCGGAACTGAACCGAAAAAAATATCGGTTTATTTCGGTTTGATATATCTTCAGTCATTTTGTTACTGAAAACAACCAATCAATATTTCCTAATTTAAAGCTCTAACCATATGATTATCATCAATACATGTACGTTGTTTTTAGATTTCCTGTTTTGATGTTCACTTGTACTTTTCTGTTTCAGTTTCGCATAAAACTGGTTATAGAATGTAGATTTAATTCAATTGAATGTAAACTAGAAGTATAGACGATTTTTTTAAAAAAAATATCACAGTCTGTATTATATTTTTCACATCTCAGCATGCGATCGTCCACTAATGTTTGTATAGACTGTTTAGATAGATAAACCAGAATCATTAACCCAGTTGTCAAATATGATTTTTATAGTGGATAACAATGCCAATGTCCGACGTTCTCTGCTCACCGCTCGTAACTTACATACTGGTTAATTGTATCAATTAACAAGCATGTACCAATTAAAAAAAGAATAAAATCTACGAAATTTTGATAGAATTATATTTTTAGTACTAAAATAAGAATATACATAAAATAAAATTATTCATTCGGAACTGAACCGGAAAACATTATTTTTGGCGGAACGAAAAAAATTACGGTTTGAAGACCTGCATGAAAGGAGTTATTAATGAACTCCATTATTGAAAATTTAAGTGTAACGTCAATGCTAAAAATTCTTTAAATTAATTAAAGATAAAATACTTAATATCTTTAATTTAAATGTAGTATATGCTATAATTCAGGTTTTATGAAATGTGTGTTCAACAGTTTATATATCTAGCATGTAATAAAAAAAACACAACGCGTGAGTATTAAAAAAAATTAATACTTTTTATGATTCTCTTGATTATTCGCCTGTATTTACGGTTGGTTGTCAAACTTAATGATCATCTCAAAGTGAACTTGAATTTGTTGCTGAAAACAATCCAACCAATAACATTATAGGTGTTTAGTTCATAAAGTTATTGCTAATGAAAGAGTGATCATCGCGGACTGCTAATGTTTGGACAAACGGCCTGATAACAATTCTTCATTCGCTAAGTGCTCGATAATGGTTTTGCTAGAGAAGGGATTTGTGATGAAGAAGCCACTTATATATGGAAAGTGAGCATCATAGAGATGTTCATGTTGTCGATAGATCAAATCATTCTTTCTAGTGATTGTCCGCAGTGAATCAGGATCTATCTTCATTATGTGCATGGAATCCTCTTAATACTTGTAGAAATACTGCAAATGGTTAGGATAAAACAGCATAGGTTCAGATTAATTCCTCTGTCAGTTGTGAATTGTTTAGTTCTAATAAAACTTGTAAAATGACCAAAATATCTTCAATCTTACAGACATGACTAGAATCAACTATGTCTCAAAAATGATTCGGGAAGTCATTCCATAAAATAAAACATCAGACAGCCATTTAATAAGACATAGAAGTAGATCTGTATGTTAAGTTTCTTAAAAAATATTCGGCCTATTCATCTCAATAAATTATCATCTCCCTGGACGCTGATTGAAAAATTAAATTAAAGAAATGCTTCAATTTCATATAACTGGCACAATATGTTACAACTAATACGGATACAAAGAAAATTAAATAGTGCACTTTATATGTTTATATCTAAAACGTAGTTTTTCGAATTTTGCCAAAGATGTGTTGACTAAGCAATTAATTACCATATGGATGCAATAACGAATCAATAAATTCTAGAAGTGAATTTTGTTTTCGGATAATATAGTTCCATAAAGAGAGAGAGAGAGAGAGAGAAAGCCTGAAAAATAAATATTTTTCAAACAACACGAAGGAAAATTATAAAAGACTATATTTTGAAATCTTTTAAAATTGTTAACACAGTACACTTTCTTATAATTTTTTAAATTTTGTACAAATGTATAACATTTGAGATCCATTAAAACTTGCTTTCTTAATACACAATTTTTTTTTAAATTTGTCCTAGTTATCAAAACTAAGTTTTTATTATAAACTCTCGAGATCCTCGGCACTTAGTCGAGTACCTTCCTAAAATACCTTTTATTTAATTAACTGATATTAATTTGACTTGAAATGGTATTTAAAGGCCGACTAATAATAAATTGAGTTTAAGTAGTGTAATCGTATAACACTTAAATGAGAGATGATGATACGATGGATTGGTTGCTAACATGGTATACACTGGTGAAAACAATTAAAGGGAGGAATGTGGTTTTTTTTCAAAAACAGAACAATATAATGAACGCCTATATCCAAATAAGATATCAAATGATAGCAAAGCTCTTCTTGGACACCTCTGCTACGCAGTTGCCTGTGAGGTCGTAAGGCAGTGACTGTCTGATCACGTTTGTGTAGAGGTACCTCACTTGTTCGCTGAAGCTTGTAGAGTAAGGACGTTTTGAAACATCGTAGCATAGCCTAATCTTTTTTTAAAAAAAATTTTTGTTTACCGATCATTAATATGGTCAAACACCATCGTCTAGACTAGGGGTACTCAACATTTTTTACTGCTGGGCCGCATACATATGTCAGCTATTTCACGCGGGTCGCAACAGGAAGATAAAGGGGCGGGGGAATGCTTTAAGACCAAGATAATACTGGAAATTTAAAAAGTGTGGAAAATTAATCAAAATATTATAACTCCTGTTTTGCTTTTTTTTAATTAATATTTTTTTATTTTTGTCACTAACACTAAATTAGAAGCATTTAAGAAACACTCCTTCACAATTTCTGCATAATAAGTAAATGATTTCATATGATTACCAATAATATAACAAACGTCATAGGATGTCTTTGTTACCGCTGTGATATTACCACTGGCAAAACACTTTGTTGCTGTTGCAAAGATTATTCAAGAAAGCCTGTTTATTATTTCTTGCAAGAGATCTTCAGGGAAAAGTGTCATTGAAAGAATCCTGTTTATTGGTAGTTTTTAAATACAGCACTTTCGCGATAAATCAAACAATTACTGATTATTGTTTGTTTTTCACTGCAAAATAGTCAACCTCCCAATCGTCTTGAAAAGATATAGTTTCTTCGAATATTTTTCGCTTGCAAGATATGAAAGATTGTTAAAAATTAGCTCCACCCATAAAATTGTCTCTGTTTGTTATCACTAACATCAACCGTTCCAAATAGAAAAAGAATATCAGTTCGTTCCTGTATGATACCGACACTAAAATTGATATATTTGATTTCTTGACAAAAAATTTCCCACCAAATTTTTAATACAATGTTCTTAAATAAGTGAATTTCTCAAAACAATGGGCCATGACCGGGCCACTTAAAAAGGTTCGGTGGGCCTCAGGTTGAGTTTCGCTGGTCTAGACAATGCCACAAGATGGCAGATAGCTGAAAAACTCGAGGAGTGTCCATTGCAGGCTATCTGCTTTAGGGACTTCGGGGTTTCGAGAAATGTGGTATTCACTCTGAGGAAACAGTTCACAGAGGCAGGAACAATGGTCAGCCGATCTGGTTAAGGCCACAAAAGGGCAATGAAAAAACGTCGGCTTAAGACCTTCGTTTGAGACTTCTAACAAAAAGGAATCAGTCCGCGAGAGTGACACAACAGTCTCGCAACTTGTATAATGCAACATGAACATCTATTTTCCGGATAAAAGTCACCCAGAGACTTAATATAGGCAGACTCCTGAAATCTGCATCTCTTTGACTATGAACAACCAAAAGGACCGTCTATCAGGATGCCGAGAACACCTGTCTTGAACAGAGGATGATAAGGGACTGGTTCCCTTCAGTGATGAGTCGTGATTCAGTCTGGACAGAGACTCCGGACGTGTTCTCCTCTTGAGAGAACCCAGGGGTCGATATAGATCCTCTAACATTGTCGAAAAGGATCACTATGCTCGAGGTGGCCTGAGGTATCATGGCAGATGGGCGAACCGACTTCCATGTGTTTGATAGAGCTAATCTAACAGGTCAGTGGTATATGCATATGCATCAAATTTCATTTTATGGACGATAACGGACTCCTACATAGGGCTCAGTTGGTGGACGAATATCTTAAATTGAAGGATATTAAGTGATTGGAGTGGTCTGGGATGTTCTCCCTAACCTTAGTCCCATTGAGCATGTATGAGACGTCCTTAGACGCTCAATTGCAGCTTGAAGACCGACGATCATGGATGAGCTCAAGAGTGCCTTGGTGTGGTTGCCATGGGAGCTAATAAGCACCTTGGTATACAGTATGAAATACCGATGTGAGAGTTGTGTATCTGTTAGAGGTGATCATTTGCCCTATTATACATGTTTTTCTCTGACTGACAGGGCGTCGGTCTGTTGCTTTGCTAGACAAGAGACGAATTTCCTTATTTAGGGTGCAGGTTGTGCTGATTTTTGTTTTCTCATACATTCGTCTTATATCGGATGATAATTTGGCCAAGTTTGGCTTTATTTTCTCTCTCTCTCTCTTTCATAGCTCTTTATTTATTGCAAAAGAACTATTTGTCTCTTTAATTGTTTTCACCATTGTAGAATACAGTCGAACCTCTATATAACGAAGTCGCTAAATCCCGGATGTTTTGATATACTTTATAAACCACATGAAACAAATTTTAAATTCATAAACACTATATATTAAAAAAGTAATTATTTACCCCTTTTTAAAATTAACATATGTTTATTTTATAAATCTTACCCATCAAAAAAATGAAAGAAAAACTGCAAGGAAAAAAAATCGAAGTATTTTCAATATTAAGAAAATAATTTTATATTAAAATTAATGAATTTGAAGAACATTTTCTAATATAAATCATACAAGTTATATTAAAGATACATTATTTTATTACTTGAACACGCGCGGGGACACGAGACAAATCCACTGAGTGTGAAAGGGGATATCGAAGATGTTTCTTTTGAACTGGACAATAGGGATTAAAGGTCGCATTTCTTGGATGAAACGTCCAGAACTCTAGTGCTCTCGGCGAGTTAGGATCTAATAAAACCAGTTCAAGATTTATGACCACCATAAAATGTGTTAGAGAGAATAACTTGAAATTTTTTCAGAAATACTTTTAAAATAAGGGAGAACAAAAATTGAATCACAAAAGAAAAAGTTCGTTACATGTAAAATGTACTTCGCGATAGGGAGGTTATTTTATGAAGAAAATCGTGAAATGCGCTTGGTTCCAAGAAAAAGTTCGCAATATAGAGGTTCCTTATATAAAGGTTCGACCGTATTTTCTTAAACTAGGAAATGTAAAATGCTTGTCTATATATAAATATTTAGATATGGACGTATGAACTGATTGCACATTCACCATTTAAAAAAAAGAGATTTTTGATTCCTATGCTCTACTTAATAGATTTTAAGAAGACTTGGTACCCTAAAAATCACAAACCTATCGTTTTTTTATTTTCATTTAATCTTATTCTTTGCATTATTATCTTTCGATTGATATATCACTTGTGCATGTCGGAAAGTTAGAACTTGACTAAAACTTCATTTGAAAACAAATTAGACAATTCAGCCACACCCCCTTTTTAGAAAAAAAAAGCTAAAAAATGCTTTATGATAAAAAAAAAATTTAAATTAGAAATAGAAATAATAACTATAAAAAAGAATGTGTAGTATTAAAAGCAGAATATTTCCGAGGCAATACAATAATGTAATTTTTCTTCCTTGTGAACTGTGTGCATGTAAAATTTTTAAATTAAGGCATTTTATATTAATAATTTTATAATTTCAGTTCTTCTTCCTGATATATTTTTCATACAAATGTAATACTTTAATATTATAAGAAGAAAAACAGCTAAAATTTCTGTCGTGACAGAAAAAACATTTTTTTTATTATTTTTCTTGAATTTTCATGGGCAATTAGTACTCTCTAAAAGTTGATCATTTATAAAAATTTGTGGGTTGAAAACATATGAAAATGCAATTATTTTAAAGAAAACGTATAACTAATATCTTAAAGTGGTATTTTAAGTTTAATTAAGCTTATAATAATTATTTTTCAGAATTATAAACTTTAAATCTGTTTTTCTCAGTTTGTGTTTTCGAAACCTTAGTGCATTCAAAATGCTACTCCTTCGACAATTATTTACCAATCACTTCAATTTTTTCCTGCGTGTTAAAAATAAAGCATGTAATAAAATTAGGGATCCGTTTTGCTATAAACTGAATACTTTTTTAAAAAAAAAATAAAATGTAAGACATGTTGGCTTTTTCGTTGATTTTTAGCCTGTATATCAACATTTTATTTTTTTTTCTCGAAAACGAATGAAGTTATTCAAAAAAATCGATCCCTAAAGTTGTTTAGATCATCCATAAGAGTATTATAAAAAAATTTCAGGTCAAAAAATTAATTTTTACAAAAGGAGTAGGATTTTAAAATTTTCCCAATTTTCTTCAAAAAATTTAAATTTTTAAAATTGTGTGAATAATATATGAAAATTTTCATCTGGTAACATTTTCTTGAATAGAAACATTGTATAAAATGCTAAAATATAATTTTTAAATACGTAAATAAAGAAGTTTGCTCAAAGGGTGCCAAGTCCCCTTAAGCTTGTAATTTCTGAGTGTTTGATAGAAATAGATTTTTCCGAAACTACAAATGAATTTGTTTATCCAAAGTGGATTCAAAGAGTTGTTCCATTGCCCATAAAAGGATTCTAAATTTGAAAGGCTAAAATTGGATAATAAAATCAAATGCTCCAATCCAGGGAAGGGAATTCAAGAGAAATGCATTAAATGTGTTTTATATGTTTGTGTCTTCAAAATAAGATTGGTGTTTCTTCGAATTTCGTACAAAAAAATTTTTTTTTCAAGAAGAAATGTTGGATATTGCATTATTACTAACGTGTAAAAGCAAATTACCCAATTAGATTTATTAATTAAAAAAATCTAAGCTGCTTTTTTTTCTTTTTGCTTTTACATTTTAAAAGGGGAAAAACCCCCCATTAAATCCAATAAAAATGTTCTGTGCTTATTTCTAGGGTCTAAAGCGTAAAACAGAATATAATCTTTTAAAGTAACTTTTGTATGAAGAGTCATTTAATAATAAACAATATTTGATTTTTTAAAAAAAAACTTAAATGATGGGCCAGAAACTACTGTGCCCATCCTAATACACGTGACCATTGGGCGCTGAGGTGCATGAACAGATGTCCCGATTTGGTGGTCTGTCTGAAGAGAGACCTTCAGTGATTAAGACTCCAAGCAAGCTTGGTACTCATTTATCGACCCAATGTAGCGGGATGAAAGGCAGAGTCGACCTTGCCCAGCCCGTTAATACAACCCCAGACCTGTGGTGTGGAAGCACTATACACTACCACTCGATCCTATTCAGTGAAAAATAAAACTTAATATTAGAATCTTATATAATTCCCTAATGAATGAGGGAGTCCAAACTTTTTTTTTCATGTAAACTATTTAGACGGAAATGGTTAATTATGAACATTTCACAAGTTGCATAAATTAAAATTAACCGTTATAGTTTATACATAAATGTTTAAGGGTGCAAAAGGTGTATTTTGGCTGCACGAATTAATTTTAAAAGGAATACGGTTACGAAAAAGTAGTACAAATCTATCTAAAGTAGGGTTGGTTACCTTAGATATTGTCAAACACAACAATGTATTGGAAGCCAATTCCACAATTCGTTGTTATAAAAATGTATGGAAAATTACAAGACTTATTTTTGCATTTGTAATTTATATATATATATTTTTCCTGAGAACTTTAAAAGCTAGAGCGGCATCCATCAAAACCGCGGTTCCCTCTCTGTTTTTCCAGATCGCCCCTGACTAAGCCGGCTCTGCCATAGTAAGTGAAAATGCCGTATTTTGTTTGTCAAGATCATTTTATAGCAGACTGCATTTTTCATGTATTTTAGATGGTCGTTTTATATTTTCTACATCAATATCTTAATGTCTGAATTTAAAATTACATAAAATTCTTGACATTCGCATCAATGACCATTATAATTTTTATTAGTATATGAATGTGTCCTCAAACGATTACATGACTATTATTAACATATTATTTTAACCATTTAATTAATATTAAGTATAACACATAACGCACACAAATTTTCTGAACTTTAAAATAAATATTTCGAAAACTACTTCAGATATACTCAAAAATTTTCATTCCTACGCTTTAGCTTCTCAGTTTTGCTTCTATGTAAGAATTTATTGTAATTGTATATTCATCAATTTTTTTAGTATATTTTTTGCTCTTAGCATGCAGTTTTCAACTGAATTGTATGAAATCTTTGAAATATATTAAAAAATACCAAAGAAGCTATATAATAAAATTTGAAATTTTTATTATACTCAAACAATTGCTAAAACTTATGGTAAATAATTTTTAACTGCGCGATGCATTTTTTTTTCGAAATTTCAAATGGAATTTCTAACATAAAATTTCTAGGCTTATACGGTCGAGATTTCAAAAAATATCCAGATTTTAATTACTTATTCAGTTAGCCTTTAAAAAAAAGAAATGTTGAGGTATTTTGCATAAATAGATATTTTTGAAGAATAATTCTAATGTTTTTGAATAGCTCGAATTTAAAATTGATTTTTATGTTTATTTATATGCATAAATGTCTACTGTAAATGTTTCCGTATATTTTTGATTACCATTTATGAAAACATTCAAGTTATAAAAAAATGTGGGAAAATCTTCATTCATGTTGTCTTTGATGTAAACTGAAGTTCAAGCACTTAAAATTCAAATATAATTCGGTGTATTTTAACAATATATAACTAGGCACTGTACTTAAACTTCCCTGAACACTTGGGCTTTGAAATCTAAAAAAAAACTAATAAATCTTAATTAGGTTTTTTTTCGTTATTATTTTTATCAAAGTGTAAGAAAATGTTTCAAATTATTTGATGACGTTTAAATTTATTTATTTTTAGTTATTAGAAAATTGAAAAGGTTTCAAATTTTAAAGAGTTTGGTGTTTTATTAATTTTTTTTGGCATCTTATAATAAAATAATCATGTTTCAAAAACTGAAAGCATTGATTAAAATAAGAAAAATGAAGCGAAAGAATATACTTAAAAAAAGATAATTTGTCTAACTATATAAAATAGCAGATTGCACTGACACGCCCCAACTTGTTACAGTTTCAAATTAATATGAAACCCAAAGGGAATTGTAACATATTTTACTTGTGCGTTGGGACTTTTCAAAACTTTTAAAATACCAGCTAACAAACAAACACTTCCTGGGGTGTAAAGAAATTTCCCCCCGATTTTTTACGATTGCTCCAGGGTCAAAACACGGGGTTACCTGCGAGCCATAAAACTTCCTATCAGTGTCCTGCTGTGTTGCTTCCACCGTCCTTAATTATCTTTCAACATGTTAAACCTTTAAGCGGGGGAAAGGATTTCAGAAAAGTGCGGTTAATCCGCTTTTGAAAACGTTACTTGAAGGTAGAAAAACCCGTGCAATGCATTTTCGAAGCATCTTTACACTGACGGAATTTTCCGTGCTATCCGCTTGGAGGGTTAAGGACTTCCTTTCCTTCACATTTTTTTCCTGGAGCTTTTAATTGCAAACCATATTTTATTTCGTTGCAAAGTTTAGAAAGTAATACATCAGAAAAATGTCTTTTTTGATTTTTAAATGCTTTATTTATAACAGAATTTCAACAACCATCCTTCAAAAGCCTTAAAATTTTGTTCCGGGTTTGAGGATGATATTTCGGTACTATATAATTTACTTCCACTAATAAAAATGATTAAATTAGTAATTTAAATGTTTCGTTTTTAAAATTAAACCTTTAGTAAAACGATATTCTCCATAAATGGTTATATGATTTTAAAACTGGTCACACTAATTTTGAATCAACCGGTATATTATATTTAAGAATGATTATACAGATTCATTGATGTCATCAACATTTTGAACCGAACTAACATAACAAATTTATGACACTGAGTTGCTATCTATTTTTTTTTTCATTTTGCAATAGATTTACTAACTTTTCTTACTTAACTATCACTGTCTCATCTTCATCGGATTGCCATTCTTCATCCTGGTCTAACACTAGCCAATTATCTGTTAATTCTAATCCCTCTTCATCAATTTCTAAAATTTCGTTTTGTTGTCTGTTGTAAATATCATACATAACTTCATCTTCTGTGGATTCTTTCCATAGGGTAAGGTTGCTATCCCCCAAGTCATATATCTGCTGCTGAAATAAATTTTTTATTTTTATAACGTAAATAAAACAATAAAAGTAAGCATACAAAGAAAGCTTTTCTAATACATTTAAACCATAGGTTCCCAACCTTTTTTGAGCTGGCGCTCCCTTTTCTAGTGAATATTTCGATACCGCCCCTCCCCCCATACATAACACATGGCGAAAACAGGAATTAAATATTAAATATATTCTATAACTAATAGAATATATTTTATTATTTAGTTTTTTTTCTAAAGCTCTCAATTTTTTTACTTACAAATCTGAAATAGCTACTGCCAAGAATATATTTAAATGTGTAATATTATATATTTTTTGTAGATTGAAACGTTATTGTTATTGATATTGTTGGAATTGAAATGCTACTGAATTTCTTCTTTATTTAAAAGAGAGGAATGAAAGTTTTAGCTTTTTATATATATATATATATATATACCTGTTATAAGGACTGGCAGGGATTTTGATAATGCGAGATAATCTATAATAAACTATTGCTTTCTAAGTAAATAAATCGACAGAATCGCACATTAATTACAGGTTAACATTTTTAATTATATTTCTTGGATAATATATGAAATGAAATGCAGTGAACGAAACATTTTTCCTACTGCTCACAGACCGCTTGAAAAGTATTTTTGGGTTAATATTTAAAGACATAAAACTTTTGATTTAACTAATGTGAGGGTTGAATTTGATGTATTTTAAGAAGTTTGTCAATATCAGGCTCGATTTTTTACTTAAAAACAATCGTAAGTTTCTGCGTTCAGTAACATGGAACCGACTTATCTTTTTGGTTACTAATATTGCTACAGCATTAAATCCACATTTTGCTAAATAGGAATGCAATCAGAAATGTTGAACAATCAACCATAGTCCTGGGTACAGTTGCGAAATTAACTTCTGCAGCCAAAATTCTTGTTGGCCATCCATGAAATTAATTTTTATTTCCTCATTTGTCGTCAGTTCTATTAGTTCTCTAACTGAGATGAACCTACCTTATGTTAATTGTATGTATTTATATTTTAAATGCATACAATCAACATAAGGTAGCCAGCATTAAAGTCTACTTTTGTTAGCACATAATCAGCTTGTTTTTTAGACTATAGTTGGTTAATTTGCCCTATGCCCCTCCATACCATCTCAACAACCTTTAATTTACTCTGGGTCTCTTACTGCCCCCTGAAAGCCTCAAATGCCCCCAAGGAGGTGATATCGCCCACGTTGAGAACCTATGATTTAAATCAATCTTAGAAAGTCAAACCTAAAGTTTCTTTAAGAACAAGTTAACTCAAACATGAATTTAAGGTATACTTCCGATTTCTCAAAATGTCATGCTGAAATACTAAAAATGTAAAACTTTATTCTTCATTTTAGTTACAGCTTTAGCTCTTCTAGATAAATATGATCTACACCAGGAGTCAGTAACCTTGCAGCTGTGGTGTGCAATCTACCAATATGATTCCGGATGCCACACAGTAAAAATATGTGAAACAATTCGATTCCTGAGACAATGCATGTAGTTAGAAAATAGAAGCCAAAAACGCAGATTTACAGTTTTATTACATATTAATTATGTGGCGTTTAAAGATATATATTAAAATAAGAAATAAACAATATAAAATATAATTAATCCTGCAATATAGTTAAATAAAAATACATTTTTTATTGCGAAACTGCAAAGCTCTGCTTACTATCACAATATCAGGGGAATTATTTGTGATTTTCAATTCGATACATCCTTTCAATTTCATAGTTGTTAAACAATTTCTTTGTGGACTCAGAATACATTTCCTGTGAGAAAAAAATTGTTCACATAAGTATATGTAGAACAAAACGCGGAAAGCAGAGCAAATGTAATTTTCTGCTGACAAATCGCTCCGGCAATGACACCCAACAATTTAAAATAGATGTCGATTTACAGTTAGAGTTATCTTCCAGATTTTTTTCCATAACTCCGTGAATTTTGCTTTCCATTATTCTGAAGATGCGTCCTTAGTGTCAAAATATGTGGTTACTGCACTGAAAGGCTTATAAAGCACTTGCTAACAATTTTACTTCTTTGCCTGCATTCCTTATATATCTCCCTCTTACATTCTCGTCACTGTGACGTACTATCAGTGTCATCTAGTGGTTTCCTGCAATTTGCATATGATTCTTGAAAAAATATGTGTGTTATAATTATACGGGTGATGTATTTATTTTAGAGTTCGATTTACACGTGATTCTAAATTATCCTTAATTTATGGACATGAGTGTACATCATTGCTCAACTAAAACGCATTAAATAAAGTTTTGTTCGAGCTTAGAAAAAATCTAGAGAAACACTGCAAAATAACAACACGATCTCTTTGAGAGAGCATCTTTGTGTTGCTCTGTTTGTCTACATACTTTCCAAGAATTTTTGTTTGTGGTCTTATCTAGATTATATATACAGTCTGTCAATGTATTCATGTCTAAGAAGTAAAAGATGTCTTGATATATTTAATATTATATATTTTTATTATTATTATTTTATGATTCTTTACAATTCTATGAAAAAGTATTTGACTGCTTTCTTTCTGATACGATGATAATTTTTTTATAATTGAATGCAAATATTCATTCTACTATTTTAAGTACATTTCATAATTTTCTTGGTTATTATATGAAATTCCAAAATAAAACTACCAGAAAACTATTTTCTTTGTACCTGGTTACAATATAACTGATGCAATTTCATCAAACATGATTGTAATTAATGTTTTCTTCTGATATAGAAGGTAAAATTAAATGTCAATGAAAACTGCAAGGTACTTAAAAATTACAGCTGAATTCAGGAAATTTTACAAATGATTACAATGATATAAAAACCGAAAACAGAAATCATGACTCTTTTGAGTACGAACCATGAAAAAGAAATTAGAATGCAATAATAAAATAGAGCCCATATATGAATTCAAAAACTAAAAAAAGAACCATTTTTTTCTGTACAATTTTTATTTAACATTTAAGATTCTTAGGTTATCTCGAGAAATTCTCGGGGGAAAAGAAAAGATTTAAAATTATCTAAGTTTATTTTTCTGTCGATTTCTTTTCAACTATTTGCAATAAAATAAACAGTGACTGCATACATCTGTTTTGTTTCTTTTTAAAATAATAAATAATCACGTTAAATGCACATGACTTAAAAAATAGTATTATTTAAAATAGTATACTATTATCTTTATTTTTAAAAAATCCAGCTTATTCTGTTAAAATATCGATTCGTTAATCACAGACATGTATTTCTTAAAATCCAAGTAGACTTGTTGAGGATACTGGATTTCATTAAAAAATTGAACCGAATCAACAGTGAAGGTCTCCAAAAATGAATTAATAATCTCAAAGAAAAGAGGAAAAAAATTTACAATGCTTTTCTTTTAGTAATACATTTTCTGAAACCACATAAGTTGGACAGAGCACATATGTGCCATAGTTAAAAAGATATTTACAAAGTTTTCAATATTTACATATTCTTTTATTTTTTACAAATGCAATGAACTGTATAAATTAATAGTTATTTTACTGCTTTAAAAGCGAACAAAAGGGGGGAAATATCTCTAGGATAATCATTGAATCATAAAATATACAGAATACTAAACAAAAATTAAAACAATCATTTTGAATGATTTAATTTTAATCTTGCAATCCTGTAGGATGTAAAAGTGGAATTGAGAATCTTATTTTTGTCTCTTGAATTTCCTTAAGTTGAATCTACCAGATTTATTGCGTATTTAAGAAAACAAGTGTTAATAAATGCATCCTATAGTAATAAAGGAGCCCTAACGTATATTTAATGAATGAATTCATTCAAATGTATAGTAACTAAGGACAACCATTCATTCAAACGACGGAAATTCATTTTTTAGACTAATACGGCTTCATGAATACTTAAAATGTAAGCACGCGACATGTCGAGGGAACATAAAATGATTTATGAATGTACTACTTTAAGTCATTTTAGGTACGTATATAAATTGCGGGGACATCTAGAAGTAGAAATAAAGTAGACATTAAGACAACATTTTCTTAGGACATAACAGTCTTTTCAATACCATTAAGATCTATTTCGATGGAGACCTTCAACATATGAAAGGCAGAAAAGTAATTATTTTAGATGGTAACGAGAAACGAAAAATTACAATAAAAGCTTTTGAAATTTACTCGCGTTTCTTCATTTTAAAAAAAAGTGCAATCGTATATTTATTTTTATCATCATGATTATCTTTGTTATGATCACGCTAAAAATAGGTTTTTATTACTATGCTTACGGTTTGGGTTGCGTTCTGTTCGATCCATTCTTCGTAATCATTATTCCAATTTTCGATAAAGGATGCATTTTCAGATCGTTCAACTGAAAGAATAACAAGTATACCTTTATAAACAGTTATTCTTAAATTTAAGATGCATGTATTTTAGATAAAAAAATTACTCTATATTTAAAATAAAACATAATGCAAATGGGAATTATTTTTATCCATAGTTATATATTTTCAATAAATTATTTTTCTCTCATAATCAGGTGTTGTTTTCTTGGTAAAATTTTAATAATGAATTCTTTATTATATATATATTTATATATATATATATATATATATATATATATATATATATATATATATATATATATATATATATCAGACTATTTATTATTGCTATTAATCGGTCTAGATGCTAAAAGATTGCTTAAGAGTGCATTTAAATGGATAAAAAAATAGCTTTAGGAATTTCAAGATAAATAACATAAGTTTGACAAAATTTTTCAACTACAATGACAACACAAAATTTGCATTTCTGTATAATCCCCTTACAATGGAAGTATGACCATAAATCTCTTTCATTTAATTGATTTTTACAATTAAAGATAGCTAAGAAGGTTTGTTTTAGATGCTAGAGAGAACAAAGCGTTAAAATTTGAAAAAGAATGAGTTATCGCATGCTAAGAAAATCGAAAAAGTTTTAGAAATGAAATTTGAACACAGTGATTAAACTTGATCTCATTTTATATAACAAGCATTTGTATGTGTTTTTCATGTATTAAATACAAAAAAAAATTATAAATTTCACCTTACAATTAAGAAAAATTCAAATATACATTTATGTGTGTGTAATTATTTAAAATCACTGAAGTGCTTTGAAGATATATTAATTGATGTAATTGATCGTAAGATTTCCGGTCTCTTTTCCCATATTGCTGTTGGGGCTTATTAAAATTTGATATAATCGATATAAAGTACTTCTCACATTAAAATCTTTATTGGATGAAAATAGAGATGAATTATTCATTTACAAAACAGAAAACAAGTTGATAGAGGAATAGAATTATCAATACGAGTTCGTAGACTACACGTATAGAAAATATACTAATCACTAATGCAATCACGTACTATCACGGACAGAAAATCTTCTGAAGTATAAAAGAATCGATATACCGAAGATGTGGTTTCAAAGCCTTTTAGAGAATAATCAAAGTGCAGCCCAGAAAATAAATAATATAGCCAAATTTATAGTTTTTTTAAAAAGTAAATTATAATAATTTTAAAAAGTAAATCATAATAATTTTAAAACATTATATATATATATATATATATATATATATATATATATATATATATATATATATATATATACAGATGGGTGACAAAATAATACGAACACCTGTGAAAGAGGAGAAAAGCTTTATTAATAGGGAGTTGGACCTTCCCTTTGACTGAATTACAGACTGTATGCGACGTGGGATGGACGCATAGAGGTCATGAACAACTTGTAATGGAATATGAAGCCATTCTTCGTGGAGAGCGGTCTCTAATACCGAAATCGTAGATGGTGGAGGAAATCGAGCACGTAGTTTTGACTCCAAATACCCCCACAAATGTTCAATAATATTTAATCAGGAGGCTGAGGGGGCCAATCAAGATGACCTACTTCCCCCTTATGCTCTGCAAACCATTCTTGCACGATTTTAGCAGTGTGGATAGGAGCGTTGTCGTCTTGATAAAGTGGGCATTCTCCGGGAAATGAAGTCTGGACAAATGGATGCACCTGATACACCAGGATATTGACATAGTGGGCAGCTTTAACCTTGCCATGCAGAGTAACAAGTGGCCCAAGACCACGCCAAGATATCGCCCCCCATACCATAAGGGACCCACCTCCATGCTTAACAGTCGGCACGATGCATTCAGGAGCAAATGCTTCTTTGGGCGTTCTCCACACATAAACGCGTCCGGTGGTTTGGAATAGGGTGAACGTCGATTCATCCGACCAGATGACTTGTTGCCACTGTTGTGGGGTCCACTGTCTGTGTGTTCTACACCACTGGCGTCGCTGTAAAGCATGACGTGCTGTTACCAATAGTTTACGAATTCCAACTCTTCCATACAAGTTCGAAGCATGAAATTCCCTTTGGACGGTTCTTGCTGAAATAGGGTTACGAAGATGACTATTCACCTCAGACGTTATCTGGGATAGCGATTGCTTGTGCTTTCGGGCCACTATGCGGGTTAAGACTCTTTTATCCCTGTTGGTAAGCTTTCTTTTCCGTCCACTGTTGTGCTTGCCAGACGTCACATTCCGGCATTTCTTGTATGCTGTCATAACGGCAGATACAGTACTCCTTGCACGCCCCAAATAAATGGCTGTTTCCGTCACCGAGCAACCAGTGCACCTCATTCCAATAATCATACCTTTTTCGAACTCTGACAGGTCCGTCATTATTGCGTTTTTCAGAAATTACAATTGACGCGTGCAAGACCTATCGCAGCTGTTGAGCGACTGATACTTTACCTTTAGAATCCGCTGACTGCAACGCTAACTGACATGCGCGTTGTGCGTCTTTGAAATGGGCCATGCCTTTTTCACGGGTGTTCGTATTATTTTGTCACCCATCTGTATATATAATATATATAATATATATATATAATATATATATAATATATATATAATATATATACATATATCTATATCTATATATATAAATATATATATATATACATATATCTATACCTATATATATAAATATATATATATATATATATGTATATATATATACATATATCTATATCTATATATATAAATATATATATATACATATATCTATATCTATATCTATATAAATATATATATATATATACATATATCTATATCTATATATATAAATATATATATATATATATACATATATCTATATATATATATATAAATATATATATATATATATATATATATATATATATATATACAAAGCATATTAAAGTGTGTGTGTGTGTGTGTGTAACTTATATATATATTCATACATTTTTTAAAGTAACTTGTCTGAAAGTTTTTAAAAGTATTAAATAAAAAAGGATGTCAATATGATTTATACACAAATATAAACAAAATGTGAAAAATTGTTTAGACACTAACCTAAGTAAATCATTGAAACTATTCTTTTCTTTTCAAATTAACTAGAGTATTTAAATTAGAATCTAGGAATGATTTCTCACCGAGAAAGGAACGTATTTCTTTTAAAAAAAGATTTCGCAATTTAATTTTGTGTGATTCGTAATTCGAATTCAAATATTATTTTAGTCACCAATATTACTCATAAAATTATAGAATTATACATATTTTTCACTTTCAAACACAAATAAAAATTTAATCTTTGGGTACCTTTAAGAACAGAATAAAGCAATCGACACAAATCTCCAAAAAGATGGTGAATTAAATTACATAATACATACATATACATTATTAAACATTTTTGATTAAATAAAATACTTTTTCGTATACGAAGAAATCTCAATTAATAATTTTGGTATTAATATTTGGGATATAAAATAATGGATAAATTAAAGAAATTTAAAAAGTACATAATTCTCATTGCATAGTTTTAAATTTTCTAACAAATTTTGATTTTGCAATAGTTACTATAAAATAAAAAACATAAAATGCCTAATATTGATTATAAACGTTTTATAACAGTTAATAACGTAATTATTATACTAATTGATAATTTTCCATAATTTAACTCTTCGATGGTCAATTACTAAGCAATTTCTTACCTCTATAAGATTTTGTGACAGTTATAAATAGTAGAATTAAGAAAAAACATAAAATTTGAGCAATCGAATTCTGCATGTTCACCAACTCTTAAGTCTAGACTTCATAAAGACGATTGGATGAGAGTCTGCCTTTTTAAAGAACACGATTAAGAGTTTGCGGAAGGAAACTAAGATATCTCAAAATGTCTGAGAAGGAAACTATAATAGATAACAAGTTCAAGCACAGTTCCATCATTCGTGTTATCATTGATCAAAGTTGTTTCATCGCTGAATTGTTTTGTACTAGTTCATTGCAGAATTGTTTTGTGCAAGTAAGTTGAAGAAAACAAGTATAAGAGTTTGATAAGTATATAATTTAACTAATATATAAATATAGCTACGGTTATTCAGAAGTATCTAAGACAGTGTTTCTCTCTCTCTCAAACTGTGGGGCGCGAGCATATCGAAAATAAAAGATTTAAAAAATAATTAAGGACATGAAGGATTACTTGACCAAGACATATTTTTTATAAATATTCTCAACATATAAAGCATAACGAAAAACGTTTCACACAATTTTTTTAGCAGTAACATACATATTATCATAATGAATATACTTTTTACCCGGAAGTGGTCGATCGGGTCACACAGATTACGAAATCGTTAATTCTGGCAAAACTGTTTATTTATTACCAAAGAAAAATTGAAAAGTCCTTGAAAGAAGGTAAGTAAACTTTCTCTTAATTAAATTATTCACTGGAATCATGATTTGTATCGTGTACAATAAAATAATTATAAAAAAAAGGATTGGGGTGACTCAATAACCCCGACCGTATCGAGAGCGCGCCTGCTCCCGGGTTAAAACATGTTGAAGTATTTTCACTAAAAATATTAAAAATAATACAATTATTCTTCATCGATATTTTATATTATTGATCATTATTTAACATCAGTGGCGCACACAAGGGGGTCCAGACCCTCCCAAAGCCCTTGATTTTTTTCCAATTGATTATAATTATAAGTTTATAGAACGCAAAATTTAATTAAGTATCTGTTATTAATGATTAATTTTATTAATTAATGCTAATTATTTATTCAAGAATTAGTTTTTTACTGTGTTTTGTTCCCGAAAATCGACAAAATCAAAAGGGACCTGATACAAGATTGGTGAACTTTCGACCCCGGACCCCTCCCCCTTTAAAAATTCCTGTGTGCGCTACTGTTTAACATCAATTATAAATGTTAATTCTGTGAGGCTTAAAATTACAATTCGCTTAAAACTAATTATAATTTGAGGAACCATTTAAAAAAAAATCATTTTACGTTTTTGTAAACATTGTCGAGCACTTGGCTTTGCTTCCCTTACAAATCAGCTATTATATCAATAATGTTTTATTTTCTTATTAATGAACTCGTGCAAAGAGCGGGCACTTCAGCCGGTATACTTTTAATTTATCAGTGCTGCACAGAATATTTTATAACTAATTAATTAATACTAAATTAAGAACAAGTTTAATAAGTATTAATGACGTCCATGAGCTTGTCTTGCAAAGCAAAGTTTTTATAAGGAATGCTTATGATTAGAAATTGACCCTCTGAGTTCTTTTTCTATATTTAGCAGATATCTATATTTTGTCTTCTAAGCAGCCACCGCATTTTGCAATATGTTCAATTTAAAAATTAGAGAAAGGAAAAATAACATAATAATTATCCTATTATTTTATTTATTTATTTATTTTGCTTAAAAGTAGTATACAAAATTTAATACTTATGTTACTAATTTGTATGGTTTATAATTAAGATCACCTATTGTAGTTTTAACGTCAAAGTGCATTATTATTGCATTCAGTACATTATTAATGTATAAGGTGATCGAAAAGGGGGGCGCCAGTATTGAAAGTTTGAGAAACACTGATCTAAGAAACAAATACCAAAATTTTTCAAGGGGGAACTAAATAAAGAAGAAAATAAAATAACGTTTTATTGTGAATGGAAATTAAAAATTAATAAGAAAAAAATGAAAAATGACAAGACTAACGATGCAAAGTAGTTAAGAGTTATATTAACATCGCACTATAAGACAACACGAGTGTTATTGGCAACGGACCCGTAGTTTTGAGCCTCTGTCAAATCACGACACCTGTGGGCTATCATCCCTCTCCAAACTATCCAACAACGCCAACGGGAGGACTTTGAGCTCGAAAGATTTTGCGTACATAAGCCCCCTTTACTCGGTGACTCTTCAGTGGCACTAGAAGCATAGTAGCAAAATAAAACAATGAATTGATTGTTTATTATCATCTTACTTTGAAGCTACAGGTAGGCTATTGACGACGGAACTTGTAATTTTGACGAAGACGGTGCCTGATCTGGCATATACCACTGTAACGTCGTCAGAAGGTAGCGTGAAAGTAATACATCACAGCAAGGTTGTGGGAGTAAAAAAAATACTTTTAATTTTTTCCTCCAATAGGATAATCGAATTAAATTAGTTTATGAAGTTGATAATCTCCGTGCCTAGCCAGTATGGTAGCCCCGTTTTGAAGTCGCTCTCTCCACGGCTTGTCTCGGTACAGACCGCAAGGCGTTTTTTCTTATTCGCGTTCAGGATTCCTGGTCAGCATCACGGACCAAAACTCCGGGATCCTCCTCTCCACTTCCTAAAACAACCAGCCCTCGTCTTTTTCGAGCTCTTTCCTTTTTCCTTCGTTCTCCTTTTTTTTTCATTCTTTCGGTTTTTCCAGCCTTTTAAAACATCAGGGGCAGTCCATTTCTCCCCCCTCACGCTTTCTCATTGGTGGGCCCATATAAGTCGATCCCTGAACCACAACTCATTAGAGCCTATTGGCGCATAATCCGCCAATCGTCATCTCCCCTGGTTTCTTCACAAACCAGCAGGTGTCCGACACATGTTCCGACGGTCGAACCCTTTCGGTCCCCTGTCGTCGTTTTAACGCCTTTGAGGACAATTCGCCATTGTGTATGTAAGGCGACAGTCAGCTGCCTCGGAAGCGATCTCGTCCACAGTAGTACTGCCAGACCATTGTTTGCCTAGTCTAACTGGCACCAAAGTCCAGACGCTAAATAAGCGGTAATGAGCCCCAGCTGCACGTGCACAAAAACTCAGTTTAGTATTGTCCTGAAATAGTATTGTCCTGAAAGAGTGAAACTCGTTTCGAAAGGAGGACGTCACACCACTCTCCAAATTCCCACATCACACCATGTGAGAGTTTCGAGTTTTAAAAGATTTGACGTGCAGCTGTCCCTCTGAAAGACGATAAAACAATGTAAGAATAAAATCACTCTTCCTTTAATTATTTTGATAGTATTAACGAGAATACAATGTAAAATACACAATACGCGTAATGGTCATCCCAAAATAGATAGTGTGAAGGTATTATACAATTGCTACAAATTTATGAAATGAATGCTTAAAGAACTTTTAAATGTGTTTAAAGTGTGCTTTTACAGTTAAATATAATGTTAAATTATAAATATTTTGCATCTGTTAAATTACGAGGTTCGTTTCCAAAAGCCCCCTAGAGTAGCTGAATATATATAGTGCGACGTTAACATTCACTCACTCATTCGCATCTGTTAGACTGAAATAAACCACAATTGATCATTGTCTAATACATAGAAAAGAAATTAGTTTCTTTGATTAAAGCAACTTAAACGAGTAATATGGTCGAATATTCAAACATATTATGTTGTTGTTTTTTTACTTTTGATTAGAGTCTAAGCAAGTATTTATTGAATGCATATGCCTGCATATATTTCGCCATATTTTGCACAACCATGCACTTACAAGTAATTATTCTTAAACACAGCTGTTAATGAGAAAGATAAGTATAATCCACAGGAAATTTTTAAAGTGTGTGTGATTGCTTTGCTGGATATTACAGAAATTACAAATAAGCTTGCATTTGATCGCTGAAAGGATAATTTTTTTTACTTTGTAATACTTAAATTTTAATGTGGCAAGTAGAGGAAAATAAATTATAAAAAAAGTGTAAGTTAAACTGCTCAATTTTTAGACTTGGGTTTTCGTTTACCTGGTTTATAACAATTAAGTAATGCGTTGATATTTACGATAATTGGTTGTGAAAAATTTATTGGTTTATATATGTTCCTTAAGAGCTAAATTTTTGTATTTTCTTATCTTTTTTTTTAATCTTTTGATAAAAGCATTATATTGTAACATTTTTTATTTAACGAACTTTCATCTCAGTTTATATTGTCATTAAGTAGGGACTAGCTAATTGTTGATAATTTCTTTTTTCTTTATTGATATATTAGGAATTTGCCAAAACTCTCTTTTCTTTTTTGTGTGAATTTTACACTGGAATTTTCTCCTTAAGGCTTCACTGTGCATTTTTTGCATAAAAAAGGTACTGCATTTTAATCTTTGTTAAAATACACTGATTTTTCAATACTTAAGCTAGTTTTTATTAATTTTAAATTGGGTTTCTTAATATGGTTAGTGATTCTTATCGTATTTAATTGAATTACATTCGTTGTTCTGACATTTAACTCTATTTGACTCCTCAAATTGATCAAAATGCCTTACAATCATTATATTATTCATTAAGTTTAAAAAAATAGGCTTTCAGATATTAAAACATCTCATGGACATATATAAGGAAATTCAAGATATAAGCCAATAATAATTAAAAATTAAAGAAAGCTGGGAACAGTTTCCAACATATATATATTACTTAATGAAGTTCCTGTTTTGAAAGTAATATTGCTTATTAAGATAGATGGTATGCATTAAAAATATTAAAAAGTGAAGAAAATCCCTGTTTGTGTGTTTCTTAAAAATTAAACGAAATATTCATGTAAACTTAATCAAAGATCTCTAAGATTTTTTATATGTTTACAAGACATTTCTGAAATTAATTTGCATGAAGCCATTAAGCCCAGAAACGAAAACGACAACCAGGGATTTTTTTCCTAATGAAAAGAAATTTAATCTACGTGACCTTGAAGGCATTCGTAATTCTTAAATAGTGGTTCAAAAAAGAAACCGTGCGTGGTTCAGCTCCTCGGCTTGAAGTTGGCTCGCGTTTTTTTTTTCTTTCTAGAAGTGACATGTTATCTTCTTCTACATGAAAAGAAAATGTGTTCTAGTGCTTCTGAATGATTAATTGACTTGATGATCCTCAAAGAAAGCATTGTAAAGACGTTTTTATAAGATATCAGGTATATGTAAGTTTGTTCAACTCAATTATTAGTTTGATTCAAATAAAAAAAAGCATCTTAATCACGACCTTCGGGACCGTTTAATTTTAATAGTTTTATTTGAATACCATTTAATTTGATTATTACATAAAAAAAATTATGTTTTAATGCTATCCTTGTCTCTGTAGCTCACTACTTCGAATCGCACAATATTGGGAGTATAATGTGTGACTTTCGATTTGACACGATTCTGAACATTCAGTTGTTAAAACGCTTCTTTGAGAACTCAAAAAACTTTTCATAAAAGAAAATATTTGTTCACATAGATATGTAGAACCACAAAAGCGGAAAGCAGAGTAATGCGATTTTCTCTCTTCAAATAATTAAATCTCTCTAGCAATGACATTCAATAATTAATAAAATAGATGTAAATTTGTTTTCCATCGTTATCTTTCATATTTTTTCATAATTCGTTAAATTTCCATAATTCTGAAGAAGTTTGTCGAATGTCAACTTCCATCCACTCAAAAATTGACAAACTTGTTGACGTGCCATATGTCGTTGACCCCTATTCCAGGCTATGCTCCATTCTCTGAATAACTGTCCATTTTTTTCTTTTAAATCTTATGCATACACTTGATTTTACAAACCCGCAATTTTGGCTGTTTCATGTTGTTGCGTGGGTGTATATTGTTTTTAAGTTATTGATATCTAAATCCTAGTATTAAACTTTCGATTAGATTAAAAGACATTCTTATAGCCTTCACTCTCTAGAATTTCTACAACCGGAATACGAATACCTTTTACGCCCCGTAGCCTCCCCCCCCCCCTTCGTTGATTTTTGAAAAACTCATTTTTAGTAGATTTCTACTCAATAAAATAAACCTGCTTACCAAATTTCATGCCTATAAGCCTAGTAATTCAAAAATCAGAATTGTGTGTTTTTCTATATGCTCCTAAACCCCCTTGGGAGTTAATTTCCGTAAACCCCGTTCTTAGAGGATTTCAACGCAACAACAGAAACATGCTTGGAAAATTTCAAGTCTGCAGTTATAAGAGTTCAAAAATAGGAATTTTTATCTAACATCGCTTAACCCTTGGCAATTCCTCCCCTTGGGAGTCAATTTCCGTAAGACCTGTTCTTAATGGATCAATTCTCATCAAAAGAAACATGATAATCAAACTCAAAACTTTCAAGTTCATAAGTTCAGAAAAATGATTTTTTTTTTACTGCTTAGAAGTCCTCTTTGGAATCGATTTCCGCAAAATCCTTTTTAGTGGATCTCTACTCAACAAAGGAAACTTATCAAATTTCGTATGTTGATGTAATATTTCAAAAACGGGAATTTTAATCTGTAACGCCGCTTTAATTCCCTTTTAGAGTCGATTCCATTAAAGTTCCATTCTTAGTGAATCTCTACTCAATAAAAAAGAAATATGTTCATCAAATCTCAAGTCTGATAGTCTAATAGTTAAAAAGGGGGAACATTTAGCTATAATGTATTTTAACTCCTTGCGATCCTTTTGAGAGTCGATTTTTCAAAACCTGTTCTTAGCGGATCTTAAGTCAACAAAAGAAACATGCCAGCCAAATTTCATATATGCAAGTCTAATAGCTTAGGAGATATCGTGATGAGGGAGCAAGTGTGAGTCGCCTTCCTCTTTATACAGGGTGTCCAGAAACTCAACGTTAAGTCGGCACAGGAAGAAGGGGGGGGGTAATATCAGTTCTGGGGAAAATAAATCTAAAGATTCCATATCACTTGGTTAAGTGACGACCAGCACATTTTTTGAAAATGTGGAAAATTGACACCCACCATCTCTTCATTATGTACTGTGACGTCAGATTTCCCAACTTTAAAATGATTTTTTCACTAACGTAATCTTACACAGCCGTGCTATTTATCACAATCACAAGAAGAGCAAGCTTCTTTGGTGGTTTAGTTAAAATCAACGTAGTTTGTTTGAGTCGGGTCACCTAACTTTGACTCTCCATAAAAATTGCCTTCAATCCTCCAATTTCCTACAACCCCAGGTAAGTTTCTCAAAATATGGCCCATTTAGTTATGATTCCGAAAAATGATACAACAATACTTATTCTTTCCTATCCATAAAAATCAAGGCAATTTTTTTTTTATATGCAAAACATATTCATTTTAAAAACACTTCTGTTGACATCCTCCATCACATCATTTGGTACTGTTACCCCAAATCTCACAGTTTAACATTTATATTTTCACTTACGCGATCTTACACAGCCTTGCTATTAAATACAGTCACAAATTGAGAAAAACATTTCGCTGGTTTATTTAAAATTAACGTAGTTAGAGTCGGTTCGAGGAAATGGTTTGACCTAAATTTGACTCTTCAAAAAAGAACAATATTGCATACTACTCTTAGCAAGATATTTCAAAAGATAACCCATTAGTTAAGATTCCTAAATTCCTCTTCTTCCTTTTCTATGCATAACATTTATTGACATTTTTTTTCGCAAAATTATTTCATTTCAAAATACTTAATCTTTAGAATGTAACTCAAACTAAATAATAAACTTAAAAATAAAACGGAACACATTTTTAATAATACTTAAATGAATAATTTTCCTTTCTTAGTACCTTATCTACTGTGATTTAAATTGTCCGAGAATAAAAAAACAACTTAAAAATACCACATAAAAAACAAGTAATATAAAAAAAAAATTAAGTCACAATTCCTACTTATATGAACAAAGAAAATTTTTATTTTAGCTACGTTTTATTAAATAGTTGCAATTAATATAAATATGTTTTCTTACGACAGAATCACAACATTAAGTGGTAATCAACTTTTATTAATTATCATTAAATTACTGTATTGTCATCCAAAATAATCATGTATATAAAATTTCAGCTCAATTTAGTGCTTTAAAATGTATTTTATGAGCGATTGAAAACTCCACCAAAATAAATAAATAGAGAGTGTGAGCTAATAGTAGGAATTGAATAATAGTCGCTAGTGCGCATGCTGTCGGAGACGTGTAAATCGTAAGCACGGCTTATCTCAAATTCACTAAACTCGTCCAGTATCTACGTGCTAAGTAAATATTTTTAGGTCTAACCCATTCACTTAGAGTTTATATACACGATAGGTTTCACAGCAGGAAAACTAATTTCCTGTTAGCAAAGGAAACTCTTGTTTTTGAGGAAAACTAAATTGTATGGATTCCCGTCTTCATTTCAAGATTTCGTCATCTTGGTTTTCTTTAGGGAAACTCAGTTTCAATTAGGGATCTTGAAGGAATACGGCTTCAAAAAATCAAACCGTGACCTATTTAGAAGTGTTTTATGTATATACAGGAAGCAATTTCTTACAAAAACATGAGATTGAATTCACTCTGAAGTGTATTAGAAGCCTCACATCTAAACAACGGCTTCTGAGTTTCCAGGAAATAGAAAATCATGACTGACAGCTCTGAGATTCTATAGTTTTCATTAAGCAAATTGTATTTTATTGCTATGCACCTTCCTATTAAAAAATTAATATCTTATATAAGAGCTTTTTCTTTAAAAGATAACGATATTAAATGATCATTTTCAGGTGATTTTGTTGTTATATTGTTACTGTAAGTGTTTCTATAATAATTTCCAAATTTCCTAAAATTTGTAATTTAGTGCAAGCATTCAACAAAACGTAAACATACCAGCCAAATGATCTGTCACCTCATCTAATATTTGATACTTCCACCTTTTGCTTTATATAGAACAGTGGTTCTCAAACTTTTCACATCATGGAACCCCTAGAACTTGAAGGTGCTTTCGTGGAACCCCAAGAATTAGAAAGTATTTTCGTAAAACCCCATTCCATGCACATATATTTCGAAGAATTCTACTCTAATATATAATATTTAGAGTAGATCAACATGTTATGAGCACTTAATGTAAATTAAAAAAAAGTGTTGCATTTATTATTAAAAAATTATAATCTAATTTTTTATTATAATTTTACTCATTAATAATATTAATTTCAGATCCAAGTGTCACATATCAATGGATTATAATAACTGGGATACATGCTTACTTTTTTTCACAGAAACTGTCTAAGTCTAGGTCTATTGAGATTAAATGCAATCACAATATTTATTCAGAGTTTAATTTGTTTTATATTCGTTTTTGTAGCCACTCACGTTGAGAAATATATTTCCCTTAAACACAATGCTCAGAATCACATTAAAATGTTTATAGTTGTAAACCCGTGTATTTCGTATGAATTTTCAACCTAAAATTTAGATGCTGTGTTCTTGTTAAATTTAGGTTATAACTTCAAATCTGTTGATATGCTGATAAGTTGTTTCTTCTCCTTCATTATAGGTGTTTTTACCAAAAATACAAAAAGGTGAATTTTCCATTAGAAAGTTATTTCGTTTTACAAAGCATTTTGTTAACTAAAGAGTAGAAATGATCTCGTGGAACTCGAGATAGTAAACAATATTATATTCTTAATCTAGTAGAAAGTATATATATATATATATATATATATATATATATATATATATATATATATATATATATATATATATATATATATATATATATATATATATATATATATATATATATATATGTGTGTGTGTGTATATATATATATAAATATTTATATATAAATATATCTTCAAAATTATATAGCTAATTAATTATTATTATTTAATACATTCATTTCTATTTAGTTTATAGTATATAATTTTCTTAATATATTCTTATAATAAGTTTAGTTACTAAAAATATATATAGATGGCGCTATTATTCTTAGTTATGCTGGTTTTTTTGTGCATTGAGTCAGTACACTCATGGAATCTGTATACATCGGGTAAGATTCTAGTTTCTTCGCTAATTTTTATTATTATTAATTATGGTCATAATCATTTTAACCTCTTTTGTAAATATTTTTTGTTTATACATATTTATATTTGTCTATTTCTCCCAAGGATTCCTATAGTATTTTAATATTTCAATTCTATTCTATTGCTGTTATATTCACTCACGTGGGTTTGGGGCATTTGCCTTGGTTTATCTCCTGTGCTATTATGTCAAAAATTTCTGCTGTAGGGGAAGGTTGAGATCTCACAAAACACTGTAGCAAAACACTGTGTTATGTTATTCCCAACAAATTCTTTGTCTGCCATCATTTGTAAAATGCGTAAAACGGCTCTCCTCAGCCCAGACAACTTTTTCCCACACTTTCACGATTTTGTATTCTTTAGCCCAAGTATAAAGATTTGTTCAATTTAAAGCTGATAAATAGGGTTTTCATGCTGATCGTCGACTTTCAACCCTTAAAAATTTAAGTTATCTTCGTATTGTTTTGTGAGAGATCTTTGTTTTTTAGTTCAGATGGAACATTTGTCAATCATCTGCTTTTCCTATTTCCTCCACAATCTGCTTCAATTTCCTCTCATTATGTTTTGTTATTTTCTTGGGCCTATGTCCCCTGGATGATGAAGCTTTTCAGCTACCTTTAGTTAAATATGCTTTATTTATCCTTATTATGCTTCTGTTTGATATTCTAAGTTTTTTTGAAAGTTCAGTTACTACTTTCAAGTCATTTTGTTGTATAGAAACAATTTGCTCTCTTTTAAAATCACTAATAGCTTTTCCTGATGTTATCATAATACAAAAACAATTAGTTTTATAAACTTAAAACAATATTAACTTTAGATAATGTAATCCATTACTTTGACAAGTACATTTTCTATGGTATTAATAAATATTTTATGTATTTGCAATTTAAGGAAGAATAAAAGTAAAAATAAGTGGAAGGTGACAAGTCAGTTGGCCAAATCATGTTTAGAATTTTGTTATAATGAATCATATATTCAAAGACTCATAACGTCCTATAAGTATGTGGGAATAAAATGCTTTAAAACCAGTTCTTGAATATTTCATTTTTGTATTAATACATATACATTAATCTGTAATTAAAAGTATTTAATCATATTGGAAATGCTTTGGGAGAGAATTTTCAAGGTAGTACAATGGCTATTGCTATCTTACCATATTACTTAGTTTAATTTGCAGATATATATCGTTGTAATACACACACACACACACACACACACACACATATATATATATATACCAGGAATGGCAAACCTTTATGTATCAGCGTGCCATTTTTTCTAAAGAAGTGTTTAATGAGGTATAGACGTGCCGCCAAATAATTTTGATGTGTGATTATTGGGCAAATAATAAAACGTAATACTAAGAACACAAA
Organism: Trichonephila clavipes; assembly: GCA_019973935.1. Lineage (NCBI taxonomy): Eukaryota > Metazoa > Arthropoda > Arachnida > Araneae > Nephilidae > Trichonephila > Trichonephila clavipes. The sequence continues at coordinate 47,892 of BMAU01016622.1, forward strand.
ACTCTTTATTTATCACGAAAAAATTCCTTTTGCACTGTATAATTGTAAATGTTTTAGTTGTACGAGTAATTCAAATTAAAGTAACATTAGCGTGACTTCTATTGTTGCAGATTGTGTGTATGTGGGCGACCAATAACTTATATTAGGTTTGTAAGATATTACTTTTAGTAGAATGCATGCTCAAAGGAGTCATCTGCCAATCGGTTTTTAAGCAATTAACTATTTTTGATGCGGTTCACTTTCTTGACAAGTGGATTTGCGATTTGTTTCGAAATGCCGTTTTACAGGCGATGTGCGATGTTCTACATACCACTATTCCAGAACATAAAACACACACCTTTTTGTCGCCTTACTAATAATGCCATATTTCTAGATTCGCCAAATTTGAAATTCTCTGTTATACTTACTATTTTGCCCTTTTTTTCCCGCTGAACTAGCCATGTTAAATAACACTTAAAAATCATAAATATAATACAAATAAAATTTAAAACACAGTTGTGTCAATGAAACTGACTATGATATCAGTAGACAAACTTTGCAATTGTAGTCCACGACATAACTAAGGCAAGACAATATCAAACGAGTGTGCTCCCCGCCTCCCCATAACCGGTCACTCGCATTTGTTCACAATACTTCATAGTGAACTTTGTTATTTTGAAATAAAATGCAAACTATTTTGATCACTGGCGTGCCCAAAATGTTGTATCACGTGCCATCAATGGCACGCGTGCCATCAATGGCACGCGTGCCAGTGGTTCGCCATCCCTGATATATACAGTGGGCCCGCTATAGTTCGATGTCACCCTAATAATTTGTGAACGACAAAAGTTATAGTCATAAAAGTGGATCCAGATATAGTCACATTACCATGCGCTACACAGAAAAAACTGCTTACAGCACCCCCTAGTGGATAAATTTAGTGTACGAGACACAGCACGAAATACGTGAAAAGGGTCAATTACAAAATTGTTCAGCATCATCGATTTAGTAAAAAAGATACCTTTCGTAAAGTAATGTTAAAAATAAAAAAGCATAAAATGCATATTTATTTGGTTCATAACCTTCAAAACTGTAACTGATTGGAGATTGGAACTCGTAAGCATCCCTGATTCTCGACATTATATGGAAGAATGAGGCATGTGAAATACTATGCGCAATATGAAAAACATCTATTTCTGGTCGCTGAATAATCCTAGATGTACTGTCGTAGTTCGACGTCAAGTTCTCTGACAGATAAACGTCTGTTGTGTAATATTCAAAAACAGGTTAATTGACCAGGTATTTTGCCAGGGCACGTTAACCGGTACTTGTTATTATTAAAGGGAGTTTTCTAAAGAGTTTAAATTGTGTGACCTCCGCAATGCATGGTTCCAGCGCGACGGAGTCCCGCCGCTCAAGGTATTACGTGCTACTTAACACATTCAAGACACATTCCAGCAATAAGTCCTCGGGTATGGTAGTTGCGTTGAATGTTCTGTACGGTCATATGACCTGAGCCCATTTGACTTTTTTCTGTCAGGATACATCAAACAAAGAATGTATGCAACCCTTCCATCAATACTGCATGAACTTCGAAATCGTATTACGGATGCTTGCATCAGAGTGTCACGTGCCACGTTGAAGAAAATGCAACGGGAAATGAAAGACTCGTGTCCAGATGTACATTATTTCTGAAGGACACCATTTTGAGCAGGGCAAACAGATGAGCCTCATTTCCAGAAAGTGCTGCTTTGCTCAATACGATCAAACATATGTGTGTTTTATGTTTTCTATTTGAATCATTTTTGTGCGCAAGATATAATTTTGAAATAAATCAATGATACCGAACATTTTTGTAATAGATTTTTTTTCACATAACTCGTGCTGTTTTTCAGATAAGAACTCTAACTTCAAATTTATCCGTAAGGAGGCACTATAAGTAGTTCCTTTGTGTAACGCATGGAAACTTTACTATATGTATACCCCAATTCTACGACTATAGCTCTCGACGTTCATTAACTACACAGAGTTACAATGAAAAAAATACAAGAGCAGTGATAGCTGAACTTAATGTATTTTTGGTGCTGATCTCAGAAAAAATAATGAAAATTTTCCATCACGTCACGTTCTTCTGAAAAATTTAATTATACTTGAACTTTTATGCACATTAATCAAAAACATTTTAGTGCTGAATTTCTGCCCTCCAGGGCTGACCTTCATTCAACCTTGATGAAACGTACATAATACCACTCTGTGACATCTTTACTTTGCCTTCCTTCTCTTCCTGTAACAATATTTCTCTACCAATAGCATTGCGCGAATCATTAACTTGAATCCTTATTTTAGCTTGATAACGCAGGAACTGTCACTCGTCTGGACTGATTCTGACCATAAAATATTGAAATTTTGAACTTTGGTTCAGTTTTTCTTTCATGTATAATTTATTGTAGTGCATGCGCTGCGTTAGTGGGAGCTTCATCTCAGAAACACTTTAAACATTTGTGTTTTTTTCTGTGCGTTTCGTAAAAAATGGCTTTGAGTTCGAGGCCTTGAAAAAATTTGTCAGATGACTTTTGTTACATATACGGCGAATATAGTTTAATTAAAAAACGCATGAGAAGCATTACAGACTGTGTAAAACAGCTTTATCTCGCGTATTTTGGCGAGAAACTTGGAGAACAAGACAAATCATTGGCTCATCTTGAAATCTGTGTAAAGTGTTCAATGATCTACGCTTCTTGCTCAAAGGAAAGAAGACTGCGGTACAATTTGGAGTTTCTATGACAGAGAGGGAGCCTAAAAACCATTTTGATGATTGTTACTTTTGTTCCCGTCTTATCTATTGGTATAACCGCAAAAATCAAAAGCTGATATCTTATCCTGATAATATTCCATCGAACATACGCCTCGTTCCTCATGGACCTAATATTCCAGTGCCTTTGCCTCCAACTGAGTCGCAAAAAATTCCCAGATATATCCGAAGCCAAGTTGACAGAAAGAATCTTTGTTGGTCCACATATTCACAAGCTTATGAAGGATAATGAATTTGAGACTTGCATGACAGCAAAGAAAAGAGAGAAGCCTGAGTTATTTTCAAAGTAGTCGTCAGAAAGTATCTTGGCAATTGCAAGGATCCTGACTGTAAAAGAATTGCAATGAATAAGCTGGAGAGATTTCACGAGTCCGGATGCTCCTTGAGTGTGAAAATACATTTCCTTCACTCGCATGTAGACTTCCCTTCCGAAAATTTAGGATTAGTCAGTGAAGAACAGGAGGGGAAGGTTCCATCAAGGTATCAAAGATATGGAGCGCAAATATCAAACAAGAACTTGCTAGCCGACTATTGTTGAATATTAAACGAGATAGACCTAAAATTAAATATAAAAGAAGAACATCCAAAAGAAGTTTCAAAGGAAAAAGAGAACGTACCCAAGGAGGAACTTTGTTTGTTCTGCTCTCTTGTGCATTTTAAAATATGCTTCAAACTTATATGTACACAAGCATAATTTTTGCTCCTCTTGGTCAAGCGTCTATTTTATGTAAGTACCTTAATAAAAACAAATTAAAATAGTGTGTTGATGGATTTCTTTTAAAAAATACACATAATTGGTGGTAAAATGTATAAATCTTAAAAGAATTTCTTGTTTTTCTCACGATCAAAGACAACCTGTGTGGTTTAGAAACAATGGTTTTCCTCTAATTGCTTCGAAATTAATTTGCCTTACCAAGAACCAATATTTACATAGATTTAACTGAATAAAAACCACTGTTGCCAAATTTCCCAGAGAATTGAGAGAATTCCTTTTCGAATAAGGTTTTAGCAAAAATATTGATATCAATTTTATAAAAAATCCTGAAGTGATGGGAAAAAATGGAAGCCATTTTCGAAATCAGCACACTAAATAATACAAAAATCACTGAAAACATCTTTTGTATTTTTCCAAAACTCTAACTATTAGGGTGACAACGGACTTTAGCCGAGGGGTGCACTGTATATTATTACATATTATTCCTTAGAGTTCTTTCAGTTCTGATACTATGTAATTATATTTGAAGTTTTAAAAATTAGTAAGAGGGAATAATGATATCTTGAATCAGTAACAGAATATTTGGTATTATTTTAGGTATCTTACCAATAAATAAGCATTCTGAAATAGCAAAACTGGCCAAACTTTTCACATTTACATCAGTTGTAATAGTAAGTGCCACCAATCATTCATAGATTATTTACAAAAGATGAATATTATATACTTATAGATTATATATTATGTGTCATAAAAATGTAAGTTAGTTTCTAAATTGAATAAAAAAATTTAACTATTTTTTACATGTAGTTTTTCTTTCCCTTTTCTTAGGGTAAATTTAAAAAGTCTTTCTCATTACTGTAGTCTAAGGAAATGAATTATGTGAGTTGTTCACATATTTAAATATTTAAACATATAAATGTATTAATAATGTGCGTGTGTATGGTTTTCTCAATCCATAACACAGTTAAATGTAATTAAATGATTGCCAACTTATAAACATTAATAACAACAGAAAGCAAACAATGTAACTAAATTACAGCTAATGGAAATTATAAATTTTTTGCACAATGATAACTGTAACATTTTTTATTGGAAAAGCTGATATTATGACCAGGTGCAGTTCTTTTTTCCCAATAACTAACCAAGGAAACGCTTTCGGTCAGCCTATCGCCAAACTGCCGGACGTCCGTTCCTAGCCTGCAGAGAGGTGATTATAAAGAGAGACGCGGCTACAGCTGCAATATTCACTGCTTTATAATATTAATTTTTTGCTCTATGTTTACGTACAGATAAGAACAGAACGTAAAGAATTCTGCCAGACTATTTATGTTGACAAATGGGATAGAACGCAACTGACACAGTTATTTAAACTCTTCTTATTTCTCCATCAAAATCATATGTAATAAAATATTGATAAAATATTTATATGCAGTATGGATAATAAAGGATACATTGCTGGCTATGACAATTATTACAGAACAGAAAAAATGATATATTGCCGGTTGTAATAATCATTACAACAGAGAACAATGTAAGCAGGTAAGCTTCAAGATCATATTCTTTTAGAACTTTTGAAAAATTTAACTCAAATATATTCAATTTGTTGTGATATATTAATTCATGATTATGCTCTGTTGACAGGAGCAAAATTATTTAATTACCTCAAATTATATATATCTTCGAAAGATATTTATTACTAATATCCACTGTTTTCTTCTTCAAGAAAATATCATTTGCTTTTATTTATTTTTCAGAAAAAAAGGTTATAATGTTAAACTAATGATATTAGGATCCCTGTACACTAAAAATATACTATGATTGAGGATAGTGCCCATTTTGAAATACTGTCAGGTGCCAGATAAATCTGGTTATAGAGCCCAAGACTTATGACTATCATATTGTGCGAACCAAAGACTCAGTTCTCTATCCTAAACTATATTTTTCAAAAAATCTTATTAAATCAAGTTAGAAAACAATACTTAAGTTATGAGTTTTAGGAGGAAAATAACAGTTCAAGGTTCGTCCTCTTAATTTATCTACGAATCAAAGTACTGGGTTACAATATTAACACACCTTTGTGTAGATCAAGTGCAGTGATCTTCGAACTTTTTCAACTCACGGAACCTCTAGAACAAGAAGGTGTTTTGGAGGAACTTCTAGAACTAGGGAGTATTTTCGTAGAATCCTATTCCCCTAACACACGCTTCGAAGAATATATCTTAAAATAATATTTAAAATCGATCAACAATAGATCAATGTAAAGACAATTAAAAAAAGTATTTTGCATTTAAAATTAAGCTTTGAATCTACTTTTAATATAATTCACTCATTAATAACGTTATTTTGTGTTCCAAGAGTGTCACCTACCCATGTATTATATTTAGTAACAAGGATATGTGCTCCCTTTTTTTCACACAAACTGTCGAAGTCTAGGTCTATTTAGATGAACTGCAATCGCGTTACATATTCTGAATTTCATTTGTTTCTGTACTTTTTTTGTAGCCCCTCACGTTGAGAAATATTTTTCACTTGTTCTGAATGGCATTAAAATATTTATAGCTGTGTGAGAAATACTGTGTATTTTGCATGAATGTGCAACATAAAAATTAGGAGCTATTCTTGCTTTAATTTAGATTTTTAAGCTTGAATATGTTGATAAGTTGTTCCCTCTTCTTTACTGTTGGTGTTTTTTCCACAAATTTAGAAAGATGCATTTTCTAATAGGAAAATATTTAGTTTTGCATGACGTTGTACTAACGAGTATAAAATTATTGCGTGGAACCCGGAATAATAAATAAAATATTCACAATCTAGTAGGTAATATATATCTAATGATAAAACGTTTTAATAATCGCTTATTATGTTATAATAAAGTTTAAATAGTATTGCAAAATAAAATTATTATGTATAAATAAAATTTTTAGTTTCTTAATGATAGGGATGGGCATCAAATTCTTGTGGGCATATAAACTTCATAAAGAACAGGAATCCATTTTGCATGAACATTTATTAGTTTCTTTTCAATTTTTTCCTGTTACTGATGGAACCCCTGAGTATTCCTCGTGGAACTCCAGGGTTCCGTGGAACAAAGTTTGAAAATCACTGATCTAGTGGAAAGTCAATTTTTCAAGTAAACACAACAATTGTAGGTTTTCATTTTTTGTTGTAATTATATACCTCTATAAAAAACATGATGAACTTCATACAGATTAAAATTATTTCCTATGGAGATAATCAAGGATATACTTAACCTGAATTATTGTAAATGTGTTATTTACTGAATAATCTCCTTTAAATTCAAAAAGCTTTTAAATTGTTCTGTTTCAACAAATTTTAATTACCCTAAGACTGTTCATACATTATAGTAATATATTATCGAAATTTTGATAAAATATTTGTGCTACTACTGGTAAACTATCTTCCCTTTAAAATTTTAGATGATATGCGAGTTTACAATTTATCTGAGACTTAAAAAAACTCTTGGTAGTATATTGATATATCTTAATTTCGCTCTATTGTATGTTGCATTTCCTTGGAAAATTCTCTGCATAATTATTTTTTCATACTGAAGTAATTTTACATATAGCAACCTTTTAAATTTATTTTCGTATAAGATTTTTGAATCACATCTTAAAGTAGTTTTCAATTCATCAAAAAGCAATATTACCACTTTTAACCCTAATAAATCAAATAAATTTGGCTATGAAATAAAATGTAATTTCAAATGTATGCATGCTGAGCACTTAAATGAAACTTTAGGTATTAAATTTAAATCTTGTGTGTGTGTTGTGTCATTTTTTTCCATCTTTACTATCAATAATTTTTTACATTATTTATATTCGCACAACATTCCTTCTAAAATGTTACTAAATTTTCTTAAAATAATTAATAAGCTTATCGTAATAAATTTTACATAACTTTTATGGCTGGTATTTTATAATCAATTAATATTTCATCATAAAAATTTTAATATACGGTAGTGTGAAAAGAATTGAGTCATATAAACAGAGAACACTGAACTCGAAATGCAATTCAGAAGGCATTTTGTCTTGCTCTTTAAGAAAATTATCAGTGATAGCGATCGAAGATAAAGAATGTAAAAAGTCCTCATTAAAGAGACAAATTAAGCCTGAATGTATTGCACACTTAAATTATTGTTGTTGAAGTATTACATAGTTAAAAATACAAAAAACTGGTTTGTTTAATCAATAAGTTATTAATTACAAGTATGAATTACAAGTACATATTCAAAACAACACATTTTTGTTTAAAAGAACATTCAGCAAGACGGCTCAGAAACAGATATCATTTGTTGTTCTTTCATAAACTAAATATATATATAATGAGGTCTGAAGTAAAATATATATATATAAGTCATTCCTACCTTATAATACGAAATAACATGAAAACAATTTCTTGCAGTTTCAGATTAATTAAAACAAGTCTGTTAATTTTTAAATCAATTAAAATACCTTTTATTTTACCTAAAGAACTTCCAAGAAGGATTTCATCAGATAAGATACTTTGTCTTAAACTTATGAGATTAATTTTAATTATACCTTATTTTGAAATTTAAAAAAATACTATCTTTCTTTGACCATATTAAACTTTATGTTTTTAAATTTTAATTGGGAGGATCAAATTTTACGATTGTTAATTAATGCACATATCACTGACACTCCTACCTTTAAAAAATGTAATTAACTGAAAGATCAAAGGCACCCTACAAAAAATTCAAGATGCACCTGACATCCTTTTTCTAAAAGACGTAATACCCTAAAGTCTGTTTCTGATAGCTTTTAATTCATTTTGTCATCTTGAGAAATAATCCGTTCATGAATTTATGTCATTGTCTTATCTCCCTTAATCTAATAACGTCAGAAAAATATTTTAAGAAAATTACAATAGAAAAAATTTCTAAGCGATACTGAAATAATCTTTTATTCCCACTAATGTGTTTAATAATTCATACACTCGTCACAAAAATTGCTTCTTTAAAATAAAATTTTAAATAAAAAGTTTTGCTATAAGTATGTCCTCATGATGACGATAATCGATAATCAATTGTTTTAGAAAAATTTATTCTATTTTATTTAAAATTATAAATGCATATGCAAATGAAATAGAGTGGGTAAGATATTTAGCTTCCTCATTTTGTATGTTAAAATAATACCTGACACATATATCTATAATTTAAAAAATTGTTCCACACATTTTGCTTTCTCTCTTTTGAAGCCTTTGTTAGCTATTATATGTTAAGTTTTTATATAAGTAATTTACAAATAAACTGCGAAATTACATATTGTCAATAATCCCTTAGGATAACTTTATTTTAAACTCATTGTGTGTGCTTCGTAAATTGATATTGCATACATGCATATGCATTTATCTGACTCTAAACAAATTGTCATGTGCTGCAACTGATTTAATAATTTCATAAAAAATATTTTTAAGCCTACACGAACACGTCAGTAAATTTCTCGAAAGCCAAAGCACTAATGAGTTTTGTAGAACTAATTTCATGACATTCATGTTTGTACTGTCGAAAGAGAATAAATTTCCAATTGTGTGCTTTCGGAAGCATTCAAGCAGCACAGAAACCTGAAACTTTTTTTATGTATCAATTAAGGAAACAATTCCAAACTAGTTAAATATTTTTCCGCAGATCTGTATAGAATCATCCAAAGGTTGCCCCTCTTTCTGATGATCGGAGCACTGTCATAGTAATCAAGTGGAATCGACCAGAAATCTCCAGAACTATTACCTAAATTGTAGCAGAGTCACTTGACAATACAATTTCTGGCAATACTTGCAGTCCAAAAGGTCCACCTCGAGGAACAGCATACCCAAGAACCACTTGTTAGTGTTTCACTAACTATCCACTCCAGAGAAGAAAGTTAAAAACGATGTAATAAACACGTCTGTTGAACTGTTTCTGATTGATGCAAACTTCTGTTCAACAACGAGCTCAGATTTGACTTGAATCTAGATAAAAGTGTATGGATCTCACGAGAACAAGACACTTGCAGTCAGATTAAGAATATGATCGAGCATTGTGCATTAAGAAGTGGCGATGTCATGGTGTGGGCTTGAATTCCAATGGAATATTATAAACATATAAACACAGGAGTGGCTCCCTAAAAGCAGCCCGTTGTTGGGATGAAGGCCTAATCCCAATTTTGAGACTGCTCTACAGTCGTTGGTGATTGGCCTGTCCGTAATGAGCCAAGGTCATTGATGAGTAGTTGAATAGTGAAGATATTTCATGAATGGAATGTTCCAGTTTCATTCCCTATAAGTTTTACCCGACTGAAAATCCTTCAAATCCCTCTGATGTGCTGTTTCTGCACGTTTACTTTTTACATACATTATCAGAGAGCTATAAATTACCCTAATAGAAGAACAATCATTGCTATCATCTGCGATTGTTGATCACCTCATTGAAATAATGAGTATAATCGCCATAAAGAGTTTATGTGATGATTCGGTTTGTATGTTGCTTCAGTGGTTTATGAAAAATGAATTATAAATATGTAGGAGAGAAAGTTATTGTAGATTATCAATTTTGATACATATCTCTTTTCTATCGTAATTATATCAATACACTATTTCTTGACAGAACTTGAACACACACACAATTACAATTGCAATTTTACAGTAATTATCTTTTAATGTATGGAAGCCGTTATTATAAAATAGCATAGAAATGTAGCATGTAACTTTTCCTTAGCAATTATTTTACAAAAATAATGCAGTACCCGTAAATTAATGAACAAATTCGTTTAACAAATTTATTGCGTATAAATGGATTTTGATTTATGAAGATTTGAAGATCCAAAATGGTCACATACCTTATTAATGTAAATTTTTCTTTTTGTTCTTTATATTATCATGTCAATAATTCAAATGTAATAACATCATGCAACTTATTAAAATTAAATACATTTCTCTCTTTTGTATATAATTCTCGTTTTATTTAATAAAAATATATGATATATTCATGAATAATCTTCCATTAATTAAAGTTTTACTTTTCCTTCTTTTTTGTTGCTTTCATTGTCGCGTGCTTAACTTCTGTAAGCCAATGCACCTTTAGAAGGGGGTGCGATTAAAACTAATATGGGAGGAGAGAGTAGAAAATAGAGTAGAATTATGTAATATTAAACACACTTTCAGTCCCCCACCACAAAGAAAAAAAGAGTCAAATCTTGCATCAATTTATTTATTTGACCGTCAAAGGTTTTATTTATTTAGAATCCAGTTCTTGATTGTGTCATATATACGTATATACTATGTTCTTTCTCACTACACTGTTGACCACTTAAAATAAAGCACGAAGAACAAGATACAAGAAAACCCAATTTTTTAGAGGTATCACATAGTACAAACGTGAAGTGATGGAGAATACAGATTTCAATAAGGTAAAGACGGGGGAAAATAAGCATTGAGCTTTGTTGCAACGACAAGTAAAAAATGCTCCAAAATGCCTCGGCATTGAATGAAAGAGGTTTTGAATGTCTTGTTGAGGTATGGCATTCCAGGTTGTCTTCATACATTTCCAAAGTTGATATAGTGTAGTAGCGTGTGCCAGGTTACTTGTTCTCCAATCATCAACCAGACGTTTTCTATAGGTCAGAACAGGCAGGCCAAGGTAGCAATTCAATGTGGAGGACGAAGATACCTTGAACATTGAGTACCACGTGTACTCACATATAGTCCTGTTGAAAGTAGCGACAGACAAGCTCTGAAGTAAAGAGAAGACAACAGGTTCAAAATAACAGATATATATATAGCGCTTATTGGCCACTGTATTGGCAATATGTACTGGAGGAAGGGGGAGTAGAAGTGGAATCCAATACCACCATAATAGCGCATTCAAGACGAATATGGCGATGCATACGGCAACAGTAAAGCAACCTCTCTCAACGCTTCTCTAAACTCTAATACGGCCATCATGTTATAACAAGCAGAAGCATGATTCGTCTGTTAAGACAATACCGTGTCATTCGGTTTTCCATGTCTTTCGTTCAAAGATTCTTAGTAAACGCTAATGCCTATGGCAGTGCATCTCAAACTTTCAATACTGGCGCCCCCTTTTCGATCACAATTTTTATCGCGCCCCCCCTTATACATTAATAATGATGCACTGAATGCAATAATAATGAACTTTGATGCTAAAGCTACAATAGGCGATCTTAATTATAAACCATACAAATTAGTAACATAAGTATTAAATTTTGTATACTACTTTTAAGTAATAAATAAATAAATAAATAAAATAATAGGATAATTATTACGTGTGTTATTTTTCCTTTCTCTAACTTTTTAAATTGAACATATTGCAAAATGCGGTGGCTGGTTAGAAGACAAAATATAGATATCTGCTAAATATAGAAAAAGAACTCAGAGGGTCAATTTCTATAATCATAAGCATTCCTTATAAAAACTTTGCTTTGCAAGACAAGCCCACGGAAGTCGTAAATACTTATTAAACTTGTTCTTAATTTAGTATTAATTAATTAGTTATAAACTACTATGGAGCACTGATACATTAAAATCATACCGGCTGAAGTACCCGCTTGCACGAGTTCATTTATAAGAAAATAAAACATTATTGAAATAATCGCTGAATTTTGTAAGGAGAGTAAAGCCAAGTGCGCGACAATGTTTACAAAAATGTAAAATGATTTTTTTTAAAATGATTGCTCAAAGTATAATTAGTTTAAAGCGAACTATAATTTTAAGCTTTACAGAATTATCATTTAGAATTGATGTTGTGTTGAATAATGAACAATAATATAAAATTCAGATAAAGAATAATTGTATTATTTTTAATATTTAAAGTGAAAAGACTTCAACGTGTTTTAACCCTGGAGCAGGCGCGCACTCGATACTAATGGTCGAGCCGGGTTATTGAGTCACCCCACAATCCTTTTCTTATAATTATTTTTATAGTACACAATAAAATTCGTAATTCCAGTGAATAATTTAATTATGAGAAAATATACTTACCTACTTTCAAGGACTTTTAAATTTTTCTTTCGTAACAAATAAACAGTTTTGCCAGAATTAACGATTTCGTAATCTGTGTATCCCGCGTGACCACTTCCGGGTAAAAAGTGTATTCATTATGATAATATATATGTTACTAATAAAAAATTCTGTAAAACGTTTTTCGTTGTGCTTTATATATTTTAGAATACTCTTAAATACTCTCTCCGTGGTTTTCCAAATATCATAAAACTCTTTTCATGGAAAAAAGCGCAACAGAGAAATACATTACTTACAATTTCCCTAAATGAGAAACAAACACATATAAAAGAGGGGTAATAACTAACTGTACCAATAACTTAGAAGGTCAAACAGATTACAGCTATAATGTGCAGTATTTCAAAAATAATGACAGTGATGAATTTTTTTTTATGTTCCTAAATTTTTTCTCTGAATGAGTAGTATGTTAGGATTAAAAAGGAAGCGTAATAAAAAAATCTCTCATCATGGGATTACAGCAAATCAAATAAAAGTTTTTTTTGTTTGGTTATAGGATCAAAGATAGCTAATTAGGTATTGGAGAAGTTTTTATTTTTGAAGACTTAATATCGCGCGCGCGCCTATAAATTGTATCAGAGTAAAAGTGCATTTTTTATTATGTCTGAAAGCTTTTTGTTTTAATTCATTCCAGTAAATTAAATATTTTTAAATCTTTTATTTTCGATATGCTCGCGCCCCACAGTTTGAGAAACACTGGCCTATGGCAGTGTTTCTCAAACTGTGGGGCACGCCCCCCTGGGGGCGCGGTAACCCTGTGAGGGGGGCGCGAGCATATTGAAAATAAAAGGTTTAAAAAAATAATTTTTTGGAATGAAGTAAAACAAAATGCTTTCTGACATAATAAAAAATACACATTTACACTGATATAATTTATTTTTATAATCTGGTGATCATCAAAAATAAAAGATACCACTTCAAACGCTCATTAGCCATCTTTGATTCTATAACCAAATTAAAAAAATATTTTGTTTGCTTTGCGGTCAATATGAGAACGAGGAGAGAGATTTTTCTTTTTTACGTTTCTGTTAACGATATCAAACGATGAGAGTTTTTTTTTATTACGTTTCTTTTAACCTAAAATATTACTTTAGCTGACCTTCGAACTTACTGGTATGGTTATCTCCGTCTTTTTTGTTAGGGAAGTTGTAAATATATATAATATATTTCTACTTCATCTTTTTCCATGTGAAAGAGTTTTATGATATATGGATAAACACGAGTATTCTGGAGCATATAATGCACAATGAAAAACGTTTTACACAATTATTTTTTAGAACATGCTACACTTTCTCCATGAACAATTTTGTAGTCTTGATTGCTGTGTTGTACGACTTATGGTTTATAAATTTAAATAAGTAGAATATTAAAAAAAGGGGCATCTGTGATCCCTATTGAAGGAAGTTGAAACTGATCAAGCAATTAAAGAACCTACTGAAATAATGCATATTAATCAAGATAGCGAAAGTAAATTTCAGAAAAGCGTTAGACATGAAACGTTTGAGTTGATTTGAAATTTTCAAATGCTGCCTAAAGATCTCTATGAAGAAAACTATGGAGCCATAATGTAGCACTTTGCCTTGTCAAAAAGACACAATGAAGAAAAAGTTCAAAATGCTATTTGTAGATCATCAAACAACAGCAAAATTACAAAAACGTGAACAAAATATGACAGTTTAGCTGGAAAACAACGTTCCCGCGTTGTTAGCGAAAAGTGTCTGTGATTTATGTCCCTTATTAAGGACACGCACATTTGGAACATTTTCTTTAGTTTTATTGGATTTTTTCTCAAATTTTCTAAGAAAAATTGAAAAGTCCTTGAAAGTAGGTAAGTATATTTTCTCTTAGTTAAATTATTCACTGAAATTGTGATTTTTATCGTGTATAGTAAAAATAACAATAAAATAAATTATACTTTTAAAACAAACTAAAAAAAAACGCTTTTATAGTGAATCGAACTAAAAAGTAAAATATATATATTACTTAAAAGTAACATATACAAAATTTAATACTTATCTTGTTAATTTGTACGGTTTATAATTATGATCGTATTGTAGCTTTAGCGCCAAAGTGCATTATTATTGGATTCAATACATTATTATTTTTCGGGGGGGGGCGCGATAAAAATTATGATTGAAAATTAGGTCGCCAGTAGTGAAAGTTTGAGAATCACCGGCCTATGGTTTTCAGACAAAGATCACTGTCTGAAAGAGATCAAAAGTCACTGCAATTGACATCTTTTTGGCATTTCACTGCACTACAAATACGTCGTATGGTACTTACAGACACCAGTTATGTACAACAGACCGTATTTGGGATATAGTTTCTGATGTGGAGGAGCGATCCATCACTTTTACGCCCTCAATGTACTTGTCATCACGTGTGACGAGACTAAAACAATTGGAGCAGTTGATGAGTCATTCCTTCCTGCGTTCGTCAATTTCAGATCATTATCATTTATGCTGCTTACGTCCGACACCATACCAATTTTTCAGAAGGATAAACCACATACTCCATAGGTAACAATTGTTCCTCTATCAAACTCAGAAACATGGAATGATGTATCCAGCCTCCTTCCATATTCTACTTCGAGACATTCTGAATAAGCTCACACAATTCAAAACGTTATTCTAAAGCTGCTTACCGAAAACAGTTTCCAGTACTGAAAAATTGACATTCTGTGTTCCTATTAAGTAGCCCTTATTGGTTTACGGCTTTACAAAAGTTTATGATGTACGTCAGTGCTGAAATGCTAATCATTTAAATATTCCATCACTGTACAAATTTCTCTAGGCTTAGATGGTCCTTCATAGGGTGTCATTTAAGTCACCAGCAATGTATATAAATTAAAACATACGTAATTAAGCATTTGTAAGAAATTTTTGTTGCTTTATTCATTTATGTCATTAATAGAATAAAAAATTTTCAACAATATTCATTCAAATACAGGACTTAGACATTTCCCATGTCAAATTTGCAGGTAAATTGAATCACATCGAATAATAGGACCTTTTGTTCCAGTTATTTGAAAAAAATGGAAAATATACTATCTTAAGCATTTATTAATTTACGAAAGTAATAAAATAATATTTTTTTCTAAAAAATTAATATGAATGAATTGAATGTTACTCAGAAAATGGTTTAACACATTAATAAGTAGTGTTTGTGACATTATAAAATTTATTTTTTATTCGTCGTTTCTCCTATTATAATTTTCCATTCTTTTTTTATAATTCTATTCCCGCAAACTCTTTCATTAAGGAAACTAATCTCAGTTATGTTTACTCTCCTGGCAATTAATTTGTAAAAATAACTATATGCTGACTTGATTTCTTTCTCAAAAAACCAAATATTTCTCCTGACTGTTTCTTAAAAGAATCTTATTAAGTCATTCGGATGCAATAATTAACAAAAAGACAAAGTTCAATTTCCTTCGACAGAAAAAATATTTAAGTAAACACACTTAATCAGTCTCTCAATCTTTTTCGCACTTCCTCAATTCGAAAAATAAAATTTCCTTTCGAAGCGGAAACAAATCCTATCTAATCGTATCATCGTCTGAGTCGAGTTTCGCAACAGAATGCCAGACGAAATGGGATTCGTCGGAAAGAGTAAATTAGTAATTAAACTCTCATGCTCCCTGAAAATGTCGAGTGAAGTGGGTGGAATAAATCCCTTAAATTGAATTGTTGACTAATTTTTGACAACAAAAAAAAAGATGGTTTATTTTTAAAGCACTGTCACAATGCGTGAGATTTAAGTGATCAAATCAAAATTAAAACGAAAGACACAAGCGATGCTTTATTTTAAAGAATTATTATTATATAATTAAAAAATTTGTTAAATATGTTAGACATTTAAAAAAGTCGGATCCAAATTTTTATGATCTCCTTGTGTTGTTTTTCCAATCCCGTTCCATGATCTCAATGAAAGTAAGCACACCGATTCGAACCCGATCTTTTTGAGTTTCGTGATTTGAGGTTGGCAGCAATTGCCATGCAAATCGAGCTAGTATTTAAACTCGGCTCATGTTAGTTTTTAAAAAAAGGAAGGAGAAACGGAAATATAAGAAGTATGTGAGTGGTTTAACTCTTAGAGGGAGAGAACAACTGGTTGGCAATGCAACTGCAGGTTGCATCACCATTTTAGATTAGAAATTAATTTTATAATATTAGAAGACGGTTCGAATCGGATGTCGCTGGTAATGTTACTTTTTGAACTTATTGTTTTTATCGCTCCAGTAACGAGCAGAGTGACTTTATGATTGATTATTAAAGGCCAATTTTTAAGAAACTGTTTTTCGTCTTCATGCCTCCTCGACACATAAATTTCACTGCTAGCTTTGCAAAATTTAAATTAGTTTACCAATAAGTGTAACAAATTTGGTTATGGGCCCAGTCCATGTACTGTGTCGAGGCAGGCTAAGCAGTTGAACCAGGCCATGAACTTTGTCAATTTAAATACTGTTCCAGTCTAGAACTATTTTTTATGAACTCTGTTGCTAGTACGCTAAATCGAGTAACAGGTATGGAGTTTAACAACCAGATATCAGTGTTGACTCCAAATAACTGGAACACATGGAAGCATGATATGCAAGTACTCTTAATGCATTATGGTTGCTGGCAGTTTATAATACAGACCAAGACAGAGCAACCTGATGAAGAAGCAACATACAAGGAAAAAAATTAGATCTACAACTTCGTAAGGATAGATGTTATACGTTGATCTATACTAACATCAGTTCAGATTTGAAAAATCTGATAACGGAAACAACTGACGGAGTAGCGGCATGGAAGATATTAAAAGATCACTTCGAACCAGTCACAAGAGCAAGGGTAATTCAACTATTAGATCAATTTTTTGGAACAAAATACCAACCAGGGGAAGATGTTGGAATCTTCATATCTCGTGTAAAGACAGCGGCAACCAGACTACAAGAAGCGGGTCATAAATTGAACGACCTGTACATAGGCTTTCAATTAATAAGGTGGCTTCCTCAGGAATTCCAGTCTACCGTGCAACAAATCTACAGATGGAAAGAAGAGGACTTCAGAGTTGTCAAAATTGAAGCAGAGCTGATATTAGAAGCCAATCGTCTTCAGTTGATGAAACAAGATTTGGAGAAAGCGGAGAATGCTTACTTGAGCAGTTTCACTTCGAAGAGGTCGAAGACGTTACCTGGTGCTACGGCTGCAGCTCATGGAAATCCAAATGGCAAGAATGATTACCAAAAGAAAAGTGGTAAGGTATTTAACTGTAAAACTATTAAAAATGTTAAACTATCTATTAAGACTATAGGTCCGTGTTATGTATGTAATAAGTACGGGCATCTTAAAGTAAACTGTAAAGAGAAAAAGTCTCTACAAAAATCTCCTCCAACTGTAAATGAAACTTTTAACACAGAGTTTAATATAAATTTAAGATTTTGTGAAGCTGAATGTAGTCTTTTAGAACTAGATAAACAACTCGTAACTAGTTGTATCTTATTTGAGGAAAACTTTGATAAAGGTCTTTGGGTAATAGATACTGCTGCCACGAGTCATTTTTGTAATGACAAGAGTTTATTTCTAGATCTTAAGCCAATAACTAACATGAAAATGTCGTTAGCCACGGAGGATAAAAGTTGTCCCGTAGAAGGAATCGGTACACTTAGATTTCGGGTAAAATATAAGGGGAGTTTTCATGAAATAACTTTGACTGATGTATTATTTAATCCTAAGTTGAGAAGAAATTTATTATCCGGTTCCAGATTAGAAAGTAAAGGTGCGCATTTTGTGGGTACTAAAGGTAAAATTAATGTTTTTAATAAAGACTGGATAAAATTGTTCTCGGCGACACGCCATGAACATTTGTATTTTTTTAAGCCGGATCATTATATTATACCAAAGAGTAAAGAAATTAGTTTTATTAGTGATGTAACCGCTAAAACAAAAAACGGATCAATAGAAACATGGCATCAACGCTTTTGTCATGTTAATAACGATTACTTGGTAAAAACTAGTAAAAATGATAGTGTAAAAGGTCTCCCACGCTTAACTGATAATGGTAAGGCTCATTGTATACCGTGTAGATTAGCAAAGTCCAAGAGAGTTTCATTCAAAAAGACGGGGGCCGTAAGATCAAAACGTCCATTGGAATTGTTGCATATGGATCTCTGTGGTCCAATGCCAACTGAAAGCCAAGGCGGTAATAAATATTTCTTGAGTATAATTGACGATTATTCAAGAAAGGTGACTGTATTTCCCATCCGAAATAAATCTGACGTATTCCATACGTTTATAAGATTTCAGAAACGAGCAGAACGTTTTCTAAGTAGAAAGGTAATAGCAGTTAGAACTGATGGCGGACTAGAATTTTGTAATAAGGATATGGATAATTTCTTGACAGAACTGGGTATAAAGCATGAGGTAACAAATTCATATACGCCAGAAATGAATGGGGTCGCGGAGAGATTCAATTTAACCGCTCTAGATGGCATCAAAACATTGCTTAAGTCTAGTGAAGTTCCCCATAAGTTTTGGGGAGAAGCATTACTTTGTTTCACTTATGCGTGGAATCGAATTTGTCACAAAGACAGTAACAAAACGCCTTTCGAAAAATATTCAGGTAGAAAACCATCGGTATTGCATCTAAAACCTTTTGGATGTTTGGCATACGCTGGTGTGCCAAAACAAATTAGAAAAAAAAATTCGATATGCGTGCGAAAATGGGAATTATGATGGGATACGCACAACGTACTAAGGGTTATAGAATATGGTTGGTAGATGAAAATAAATTAGTCGAGACTATTAATGTAAGATTCGATGAAAATAAGAGGGGAATTAATTTTAGACAAAAAGTTAATAGTAACCTTGGATATAATTTAAACCTTCCTGATTATTATGATGATGAGGATGATTTTGATAGAGTAAAAGATTCATTAACGAGTCGTTTAGTTTCAGAGACAAGTACGGAAACGCCCTCAACATCTGAAAAACCAAATGTATGTTCCGATAATCATAGCTTGATCCCATGTACAGAGGTTAAGTGGATTCGAAATATAGGTAGGAAAGTAACTGGATCTAACGTATATTATAGTATAGAAGGGGAAGCAACCCGATTGAAATCTTTTAACGAAATAGAGAGATACTGTAAGAGGCATAATATTGAGTATGATCCTAGTTTATTTAATTTTAGAAAAGATAATATCGAATCCCAGGGATTTTCAGATTTGTCAGAGCAACAAGAAGCTCTTATGGTTGAAGTAACTATTCCTATTTGTTACAAACAGGCGATAAGATCCAGAGACGCATCTAAATGGCGTGATGCAATGGATAAAGAAATTAACGTAATGATGGAACGTAAAGTTTGGGATTTAGTTGATCATCCGGATAATATAAAAATTTTAGAAAACCGTTGGGTTTATACCATTAAATATGATGAAAATAATAAAATTGTTAGATACAAGGCCCGCTTAGTTGTGCGAGGTAACACACAATTACGAGGTGAGTCATTTGACGAGGTATTTCAAGAATACAAATTAGAACTTTCAAAAGTTAAATCATTAAAACTAAGATGTTATTCAGACTCAGATTTTGCTACAAATAGGAATGATCGAGTGTCGATGGGAGGGTTCATAACTTTTATAGACGAAACTCCAATTTCATGGCGAACCTTCAAGCAAAATCCGTTAGTCTGTCGACCATGGAAGCTGAGTATGTTAGTTTAACAGAAGCAGCTAAGGAATTCATTTGGCTAAAGAATGTAATTGATAATAAAAGTTTAAATTTGGAATTAAGTGAAAATGTAATGTCTTGTGATAATCAAGCTGCTATAAGTTTTTCAAAGTCACCAGTAGAAAATTATAGAACAAAACATATCGATGTTCGTTATCATTTTCTAAGGAATTTGATATACGACAAGGTTTTCCAAATTAAATATATAGGTACCAAAAATAATTTGGCGGACATTTTTACCAACCCCATGGTAAAGGAAAAATTGTTAGAATTTTGTAGAAAATTATTTCTTTTTAAAGAATGAGAAAGAGAGAGACTTTGTTTCTTTAAGATTAAAATATTAGTTTGTTTATTACAATAAAGATTGTGAATAAAATGTATTTTTTTGTGTTAAATTGTATAACATGTGATTATAGATTAAAATTTACTGATTTGTAAGAGATAATGGTGCGAGATTGGAAAAAGGGGGCCAATTGTTAGACATTTAAAAAAGTCGGATCCAAATTTTTATGATCTCCTTGTGTTGTTTTTCCAATCCCGTTCCATGATCTCAATGAAAGTAAGCACACCGATTCGAACCCGATCTTTTTGAGTTTCGTGATTTGAGGTTGGCAGCAATTGCCATGCAAATCGAGCTAGTATTTAAACTCGGCTCATGTTAGTTTTTAAAAAAAAGGAAGGAGAAACGGAAATATAAGAAGTATGTGAGTGGTTTAACTCTTAGAGGGAGAGAACAACTGGTTGGCAATGCAACTGCAGGTTGCATCACCATTTTATATTAGAAATTAATTTTATAATATTAGAAGACGGTTCGAATCGGATGTCGCTGGTAATGTTACTTTTTGAACTTATTGTTTTTATCGCTCCAGTAACGAGCAGAGTGACTTTATGATTGATTATTAAAGGCCAATTTTTAAGAAACTGTTTTTCGTCTTCATGCCTCCTCGACACATAAATTTCACTGCTAGCTTTGCAAAATTTAAATTAGTTTACCAATAAGTGTAACAAAATATAAATCATTTTATTAATTTTTATTGTTTTTATTTTTTATTGGTCGTTAAGAGATATTTCTACTTTGAGATATAAGATTTATTTTAAGAAACCCAAATATGTTTTATTAAGGTATCCGACTACTTGCGACAACTTTTTTTTTTAAAAAAAAATAGAGATATGGGGATTTTTTTTTTTTATGGTTTTTAGATTTATTTAGTACATTTTAAGAAAAATATACTAAAATTAAAAAGAGAAAAGGAATTTATTATTACTAAAATTGGAAAAATTTGGTAAAAATTTACGAAAAATCGCATAAACGGGTCCCTTTCTGTACAAAAAAGTTCATGAACAAATTTTCAATTTTGATGTGTTGCTTTGCTATTTATTTTTAAATAACCTTCAGGGTAAGAGATATTTTAATTTTTACCAAAACTGGAGCACTTTATCTTAGTTATTTTTGGAAATTGCTTAAGCAAACAGTGATTATATTCACATGGCTGTAAATTTTATAATAAAACAGTGATTGATAAATCCGGAGGTTAAAACACTTCAACTATTAGACAAAACACACAAAAAATTTCAGTTAATTATTTTCAAACCTTTTTGAACAATTTCTGTCGCCGTTTGAACATTTTCAAAACAGCACATTTCGAATAAAACGCATTTTACAGTTCGGCATCTTGTTTAAAGTTATGGCATCTGCTTTTACTAAAACACTTGTAGTTTTAGGAAAATAAAATTTGGCAAAATTCATGACTTTAGGGTAGTCGGTTACCTTAATCTTCCCTTACTAATACATATTTAATCTCACTTTCAATAAAAATTAAAAGCAAGACTTACATTATACTTTACCTCATAATGGAATATCTTTATTTAAAAATTTTCAAACCTAAAGAAATCCGTCCTTTTTCTTATTGCATATAAACTTTACAAGCATAAATTTTATACTATTATAGAAATGCACTTATTAAGTATTCAAAAATATGGATAGGTTATATGGGCCTATAACGATAGTAATTCATTTTACAAACTATTGTTGGCAGCAAAAATCTACATTAAAACAACTAATTTCATCACTTTAGTAATTTAATTTCCTGACCGATTATAGTTATCTAATTCGTCATAGAAAAACACTCTTAAAAGACTAATAAAATGAACAATTTTGCTTCAATTTCTGGTAAAATATATCTTTTTTTGTATTCTTAGAAACTTTACTTCTACATTTAACTCAGTAATACGCTTGAAAACTTAAATAAATATTTGAAATTTTCTTGTAATTCTTTTTTTAAATAATTGAATTAGAAATAAATTAAATTTTTTAAAAGAAAATACCATTAGATCTTTGGTATTTGCATGCAATACAATTTTTTTTAAAATGCTACCGTTCAATTTTTTTAGGATTCGTTAAAGCTCCTCAATTTTTTTTTCCTTTTGATGAAATTTGCTTTATTTTTATTAGTATCGTCTTATAACAGATTTTTTGTTTCTATTGATGATCAAATTCAAGAAAACTGCTTTGCCTTCACACACATCTCATTTTTTCTTTTTTATGTGATTAGCAAAATATTAAAAATCTCAAGATTCCTTCCGTTTCCTGAATTCGAGGATTAGTAGTTTAGTCTGATGTTGGCATCAAAAGTGTTAATTGACCGCACTTCAAAGCTACGCAAGAGATATTACTAATGGACTTCATAATTGAAGGTTATCTTCAGCTGTGGTTCCCACTTTTTACACGTATACACCACATCAACGTAAAGACTTTGAGCTTCAACAATTTTAACGTGCATCATCCCATCTACTCAAGACTTGACAAAAACATTGTCGGTCACGAGTTCAAGACCTTGATCAATCAACTCCAGCGGCCGACACAAGAACTGGTGTTAATTTGGAAAAAGTAACATGTAAACTTCATGCCATGAAATGTAGTCGTCAACAGAGTACAATATATTGATAGTTGGCCAGTACAACCTTACAACCAGTATAGTGATAATCACATTATCAATTACCGTATTGGTTGGTTTTAAGTTTTCTAAATTTTCGCCTCATGTCAGGCTAACATCGCTCATTTCAGTCTTCAATTTATTTTATTGCAATAGTTCTTCAAAAAAGTATCCTTAAGTGTTCAGTGATTGAATAATGCAAATTTAAGAAATAACAAACTTTTTCTTTAAAGGTATTATAAATTTACTTATATATGTAAAAAATATTTATAATAACATATATATTCATACATTATTTTTTTATCAGTAACACGGTATGCGACAAAAATTGAAGATAAAAAATAACTCTTCTTGTCCGTTCCTATTGTTGATTAAGTATTTTCAAAATTGAGTTTTAAATGTATTTAAGAGCTTCTTAGTCTTAAAAATTTATTTAACGAAAGAATATCTCATTTTTAGTTTTTTTTTTCCTTCCCACAAAATCTCTTGTGATTAAAAAAAATTTTAAAACTTTATCTAAAAAGATTTATCTCAAATCTTAATTTCGATTAAAAGGGAAAAATAAAATATATCTTAAAACATTCTAAAGATCAACCGTTCGTATTAAAAGACTGAAAAATATACGGGTGTGTGTAAATATCTTTCAAAATATATCAGAATCTTTGACCTGACTTCACGATCAAAGCCTTGAAAATAACCTCAATATAAAATGGCAGGGACTTTTACAAAGGGAATTTATGTCTAGATTCTTAAACTTACAGGAGCAAGAATATTTTTTCCTTGCGCGCACTTCTATTTCACAAAAGTATTATTTTTCCCATTTTTGATTCCCGGATTAAAATAGCAGTCTTCGCTGTAAAGAAAACCCTTTTGCCTTCCAGGAGCACGGCAATGCATGAAAAATTCATCCTGCTCCAATACAGCAGTGCTTCGAATGCAATTTTCCATGAGAAAAAATACCGGAAGCAGTTTCTATGGCAACTTTGTGTGGTTGCTTCAAAACCATTAAAGAAAAGAAATAAGAGCTTAGAATGCTCCTTTTCCCTTCTCTTGAAAATTACTGTATTCGGGAAGTTTTATCGTCTAGAGAATGGTAAACTTTCTATTAATAGAACGTCTGTTTCTATGGATAGGTGAGACCATTGTCAGTCGTAGAGTTTGAAATTTAGGATGAGTTCGTCTCCCCCGAAAATGAATTGGGTCAGAGGTTTGAAATGTACAGCAACGACCGACATTAAGCCTTCTCTCAAGAATTGAAACAGTTCTTATTTGAATTATAATGAAATTAATCCGCAATCATATTAAAGTTGAGAAACTCACACAAGAACCATTAAAATCAAAGCCTGAAAGACTCAAAACAATTAACTTATTAGTATTAAAATCTTAAAACTAAAAATATTAATCTAACAATAAATTGCGCGAACATCTTAAGGTATCCGACTACGTTCGGAACCGAGATTTTAAACAAGTGCATGAATGGATAATTTCCATCATATTTAGAGTGTCACTCAGATTAGAATACATGCATAAAATTGTTTTAAGGATATTTTGACAAAAAAAAACTTATTTAAATATAATATTTTGGCAAAAAATTAACATAGAATAATCTTTTTTCCAAATGTTCTCCTTTTGTGAAAAAGGCTTCTATTATAATAATATTTTGCTTGTATATAGCTCAGACCTCTCTACAGATGCTCAACTGGAATTTTTGAAAAATTCACATTTTCTCAGAGTTACCACCAATTGAAATAATTATTGGAGTTTTTTTCTTAAAATTGCTCCCCTCTGTTGTCGTAAAATATGAATAAACCCACTTCAAAGTTATATATTTCAAAAATTCTAGTTGAGCCTCTATAGAGAGGTCTGAGCTATATACAGGCAAAATATTATTATAATAGAAGCTTTATTCACAAAAGGAGAACATTTGGAAAAAGATTATTCTAAGTTAATTTTTTGCCAAAATATTATATTTAAATAAGTTTATTTTGTCAAAATGTCCTTAAAACAATTTTATGCATGTATTCTAATCTGAGTGACACTAAATATCATGAAAATTATCCATTTATGCGCTTTTGCAAAATCACGGTTCCGAACGTAGTCGGATACCTTAAAAACAGTCATAATAATAATCCTTTGAACAAGCAGATTCTGTGCATTCATGTATTATGGCAACTGACAGACTGACAAAATATTAACGTCGCCCTGTTCAGATATACGAGGGCTTTTAGCGGTGGACCTCGTAATTTTGAACCATGATCAAGTGACGAGGATGACACCTGAGCTGACACCCCTCTCCTAACTACCACACCAACGAGAGGACGTTTGAGCTCTCGACAGATTTAACGTGCATCGCTCCCCTACACGGCATGTATTATGACAAGAACTGATGTCATAGGATAAAAGAACTTTATGCAGATAGGTTGCGGCATGTTTGATAGCGTTACGATTAAATAGCATCACGATCTGCTTATACTACACTCGTCGGAAATTCCAGGTGAGACAGAAAATTGAGATATAAGCAGGTAAAAGGTTTAATTTCAACAAGTTCTTCAACTACAATTTTAATTCCTTAAAAATACTACTCTTTTCCATATATCTGCTTGTATGTTCAACTCATATTACTCATTTCATACAATTTTTACATCCTTATTAGAAAAGTTGTGTATTTTTAAGATTTGAGAATTATTTTCTTACATAAATCAGTTTTTAATCCTGTTATTATATACTCCTACTAAATTTAAGATGCTTCCCTGTTGTAAGGAAAAGAGGGATAGTTTCTTAAATTTTTTATATGTAAAATGTAATGTAGTAATAAATCAATGTAGTAATAAATCAATGATTCAATAAATTAATGAAGAATTCCCTCCTTCTAACAAGCTCCTTGCCATGATGAATTTGATGGGTCTTGATCTGATGATACTGTCGATCAGGTGGCGTAAGTAACAACAACAACATAATTATTTCCACAAAAGCATTTTTGAAACTACATCGATAAACTTAAATCTGTACAAATAATCTTATAAATTAACTTATTCTATAGTATGTACTTTTCATTTTTATCTAAAAAATTATAAAAGTTAAGGATCATTTTTTAAGACCACCATTTCGCCCTTTGGTAGCACAAACAGGAACATAATTCGTGTACAGTCAGACGCTCATTATAGATTATTATGACATAAAAGCATAAATGATTGATGTCAGATACGAATTTTATCAAAAAGGAAAAAAAAGATTATACCTGACAAGAAATTTATAAAATCATTTAAGATCGTGAACAAAAGAATTGTGTAATGAGATTAAATATATAGAAAAACTTTTAAGATCACTAGGATATATGGTGCGCTAGCGTGTGAAAATAAATTTTAAAAAAATAAGCCATGAAGAAAGTTTTTTTTCTAAAAAATACACCCTTAAATAAAAAAAACATAAAATAAATGAAAAACGCGATAACCTAAAAGTGAGTCAATAACTCTTCGGACATATGATGAAGGCCATATTTTAAAATAATATTCATCTTTTACGATAAGTGCCATAACTTTCTGAAAGTATGGAAGCTGAAAATATAAAAGATCATGTTAATTTATAGCTTTAACTTTTGTTCTTAGTCATAAGAGTGACTTCTTGATAAGTGGTAATAACTTATTTGTGCTTCTTATCTCATGAAAATATTTTCTAAGGCGTGTATAATGCGTCTGGTCTTCAAACTATCACTATATACTGCTTCGAAATCAACAGATTCATTCAAAAGAAATGCGGACATATAAACTTTTTTCCCCTCAAACAGAGAAATAAATCGACTTTTTTTTATGTGAAGTACATAATTCATGTAAAATGTTTAACTGTTATAAAAATTGCGCTACTGTAAAATAAATTGTTGGTTACGTAGTTTCTGATGGTTTCTATTGAGTAAAGTTAATCACTAACACTAAAAATAATTAAAATTTTGAAAAAAAGAATCCATCATGATTCAGTATTTACTCTTTTAAAAGTATTATATTCCATGAGACATCAATATAATCTAAGGGATAGTTTTGGGAAAAAATCTCATTTTTAATATTTATGAAATCTGAATTGAAATATCATTTTTAATACACATGAGAAAGAATCCATCGTGTTTCAGTATTTAATGATTTAAAAGTATAGTATCCCACGAGATATATGGCCAGCAATCAATATAATCTAAAGGGATAAATTTTGAAAATATCATTCTTAATACTTATGAAATCTTAATCGAAAAATATCATTCTTAATACTTATGAAATCTTAATTAAAAAAATATCATTCTTAATACTCTTGAAATCCTAAAGAAAATATCTTCTTAATACTCAGGAAATTCTAAAGAGAAAATATCTTCTTAATACTCAGGAAATCCTAAAAAAATATCTTCTTAATACTCAGGAAATCCTAAAGAAAATATCTTCTTAATACTCAGGAAATCATAAAGAAAATATCTTCTTAATACTCAGGAAATCCTAAAGAAAATATCTTCTTAATACTCAGGAAATCCTAAAGAAAATATCTTCTTAATACTCTGGAAATCCTAAAGAAAATATCTTCTTAATACTCAGGAAATCCTAAAGAAAATATCTTCTTAATACTCAGGAAATCCTAAAGAAAATGTCTTCTTAATACTCATGAAATTATACTGTTTTAAAATTATAATATCGCACAAGATATAAGGACGACAATTAGTATAATCTAAAGGGATAATTTTTGATCATACCATTCTTAATACTCATTAATTTAACCCTTTATCTACCACATTATGATTTACTGAAATTTTTTTCACGCAATATTTTTTTTTGAATTACGACATTAAAAATTAAGGTATACGAATAAATAAAATACTCAACTTTGGGAAATTTAATCCGTTAGAGCTAATTTTAAAATGATACTTTAAAATATCGTCAGTACACAAGGGTCTAAAATATTCTCATAATACAAAAAGACCAAATGACTTTTTAACGGAGATTTAACTCTTAAAAATACTTAATAACCAGAGAACATTCATATTTTACAGCACAAAATATTTATTTTGAAGATAATGAAATTTTTAAAATTTATTTACTTTTTTTACACATAAAAGCAGAGGTTTCACCCATAAACTTAATTTAATGATAGTCAAAGAAACAGTTTTTTTTTTGTTTTATTAATACACAAAAATTCATTACACGTTGTGCATTTTGAGTGAAGTTTCGATTGAATTTTTTTTTAAAGTACTGCATCCTAGGGTAGGAAATATTGTATTTTCTGAACATGAACTACTGCACCTTGAATTTTGTTCAGTCTCTTTATCACCATCTTAAGAATTTAACGAAAATTCCAGCAGATAATTTACTGGGACTTCATCATCTGAGGAATAATCTGTTAGTGCATCACTGCTTTCAGATGGTAGGATCGATAATAAATCCAAATCCTCTTGAAGGCTCTAAGCCAGTGCTTCTCAAACTTTCAATATTTGCGACCCAATATTCAATCATAATTTTCATCACGTCCCCCCTCCGTACAATGCAATAATACTATACTTTGACACTAAACCTACAATGTGACTTAAACCTCTAAAGTGCCACCGGCGTATATAAACGTCTCGCTGAGCCAGTGCGTTAATTGCCCCGGACGTATATATACGTCTTTCCGAAGTACGGTCTTTTCTGTAAACTGTTATCCATAAAATTATTCCGAAGGCTTTAGAATGCAATAAAATGGCCTTGACAGTGTTTGCTTATTTCAGAGAATTTGCTTATTCGCTCCTCTTCATTTCTACCTCTTTACCCTCTTCAATACACCACATACGCTTGCCTACGTTTTAAACGGTGGTATTGGGGTGTAAGTCACGTAATTTTTAATCGGCATTTAAGGAATTTATTATAAACTGTACAAATTATCAACATAAGTGTTAATTTTTGCACGTAATTTTATATATGACAAGCCCATGGGATCATATAATTATTAAACTTGTTCTTAACTTAATATTGTTAAATTAATTATAAAATAAATTGCGCAGTAATGATATATTTATAAGTGCATTACATTAGTGTAAATGTGTATTTTATTTTTCCTTATGTCAGAATATATATTGTTTGTTTACTTTCAGTAAATTAATACTTTTTTTAAATAATCTTTTGTTTTTGACTTTTCTATATGTTCATGCCTCCTTAAGGGGACGCGTACCTCAGTTAGAGAAACACTGCTCTAAGCTTCTACTTCCAAACAATTCTAAGAGAAAAAATTATAGCACATTGAAGATATCCTATTTTTTTTAAATCTCAGTGTTACACACAAAGAAATTCAAATGTTAATATTTGAATAAAGAATGCATGTATATATATTTCATTTACTTGTGTGACAAAAAAAAGAAAGCTCAGAATCATGTTTCAAAATTTTTTGAAAACTCTAAAAAAACAATAAAAAGGCAAAATATATAATTTATACTACAAAGAAATGCAAAAAATGGCATAATTTTATTGCATTATAGTGATAATGCTACAATAAAACAAAAAACAATAATAAGCTACACAGACGGGGGAAAAACTAAGTTCTGACTCTTGCACCTAGTGTGCAGTCGGTACTTGTAAGTACCACAAAGTTATTCAACTGTAAAATTAATTATATGCATTGTTCACTTAAAATAAATAGTTAAATCGTTTTCTAAGGTCTTCACTAACACACAAAAAAATGAGACACTTACCTTTTGATATTAAATACTTTTTTGGGACAAAAATGACAATCTTCGCAATCCAATCAAAATATCAGCTGAAAACGCAACTTCTGCTTTAAAACTATTCACCTTCCCCGCCAAAATACTTATCATAGAACCTGTGCTGCCATGCATTCTGGAAAGACTGGAGTTAAAAGAGTGTTACTGCCTAATATCGTCAGAATATTCGCAAAAATTGTTATTGTTATTCTATAGAAATTGAAAGTGAGTGGTACTTATAAGTACCGTAGATAAAGGATCAACTGATATGAACATTAAGTAGATTGGTAGATCTATGAAGTATCTAGTTCCATGGGGGCTCCAACCTCCAGTATGGGCTTTTGAAGTGATTGCAATAGGTCACTTGCCTTTTAGTAAAGAGTTAACTCAAATATAAAACTTTAATATACCAACATAAACAGAAATACTTGGAATTTTGATGAGGAATTAATTTTAAAGTATAAAAAAAATTGATTTAAAAGAAGAAGAAAGATTCTTAAGTGGGGGAATATTAACGTCGCAATTTTCAGCTACACGAAGGCTTTTGGTGACGGACCACGTAATTTTGAACCATGGTCAAGTGACGTGGACGACACCTGATCTGGCACCCCCTCTCCTAACTACCACACCACACCAACGGGAGGACGTTTCAGCTCTCGACAGATTTAACGCGCATCGCTGCCCTACACAGCGGGTCTTTAGTAGTACTGGGCTCGAACTCATGACATGCCTGCTACGATCCGATACCTTGACCATTGGACTACCGCACACACACACAGTTCCTGAAAAATTCTTAAGAAAGACAGCTTAGATCGCATCAGGAGGGTAGGCAAAACATTTAGAAGATTCTATCTTGATAGTTTGTTGCAAACCATGTTTTCCATTAAATTACTTCGTGGTGCATGGTGTTTACACTTTCGAGGGCTTACGTTCTTCAAAGATGTTCAAGATGATTAACCCCTAAGGTACCCAAGTGATTTTTTCTCTTGACCATTTATTCTTTGTCATTGATGTATACCACATGCTCATGGGATACCACAGGAATCTATATCTTTCTCAACCATTCTCATTCACAACCAATGTTCATCTTCTATAACTTTATAACAATCATCCACTTGGATACCAGTGAGTATTTAAAGCATAGATTCGACAAGTACGGCCCTTGTGACTAATATCTAAGCAATCAACTTTTACTTTTTTTCAATTTTTTAAAGATTAAGAGAACTTAGTATATTTTTTTCATTTGTGTTTTGTTAGCCCTTTATAATATTGAATTATTTATTATAAAGTCCTTAAACCACCGTAAAAGATGAAAGTGAAAATCCTGTGGATTCTTTATATGAAGGAGGTATTATTTTAATTGGTACAATTTGTTGACTAAATTTACCGCACGATGTTCTAGAAGCTACCCCAAAGATTGCGTTGCTAACTCTGAAGATAAAGTTCTTATCACATCTACTTTTGAAATCAACGCAGTCGTAGGTTTCGTAGCCAAAAAAAGTCACAAATTCTAAATAAAAATCTTAATTTTATTGATCTATCTGGTTAATCTAATAACTTAATTCATGGTGAAAAGAGATTTTTTCATGGAATTATAAAAAATCAATCAATAATTTCTTATCCCGCAGAAACAAACAGGATTGTAGACAATCATCTAAAAAAAATTCGTACACTCTAAATCTTTAAAGAACCTTTTTCTCTAACTGATAACTGTATAACAACTTGGTTGCAACAAGCTCAAGAATTGTTGACTAACTGTCACATCCTTTCCACTATCAACAGCAACTTCAGTTCTCTTTATAAACAGTGAAATACGTTTAACGCGAGGTATCGGTTAATACGAAAAAATACAATGGTCCCGACAAGCTACTATGTATTGTCATGCATTTTTCTCTTAACACAAAACAAAAATCGTTTAACATGAAAAGATTTGCCTTTTGGCAATGAACAAAATACGGAAAACACCAGCCGGATTGGACTGTCCTATTGAATTTTCCGAAGAACATCGCATTGAATTTGAATTTTAATTTTAATGGCGCAAGGGCCAACTTCGGCCAAGCTGCGCCAAACACTCTTTAAAAAAGAAAAAGTCTTTTTTTAAATACATAAAAGTACATGCACACAAACATATGCATTTATGCATGCATGCATGCACACATACATATATAATATTAAAAATCTAATTAAACATACAAATCAAATATAAAAATCCAATTTTTAAAAGAAAGGCAAATAGATTTTGGTGGGGAGGTTCTCCCACCAAGTCAGATAAGGCTAAAACAGATGTATGAAAAAAGGTGATGCGATGATGGCTAAAAACTGAACAATCTATTAAAATGTGATAAACAAAATATGGGACTTTACATGAAGGACATTCTGGGGCATTCAACCCAATAAAAAATGCCTGTGCGTAAAACGAGTATGACCAATGCGAAGCCGAGTCCCGAAGAACATCGCAGTATAGGATGATAGTGTGTGTACAGTCTCAATTTTTTTTATGGCAAACAATGACATTTTTGAGTTTGTTCAAAGCTCAAAAAAATATCATTGATGCAGATTCCGTCGATAAAAATGAAATGAATAATGCAACTCCTGTTCTCACATCATCCAAAATGGAGGAATGTCATGAAAAGTATTCGCAGTTATTTAGATGCGCATTTCAATGGCTAAATGAATAACAAAATGAAAAGCTTTGAGCAATTCGTTGACAATTTGAAGATAAAAAAGCAATGCAAAGAAAAATATCAGATTATTTTTCAAAAACTCAATACATGTTTTGCTTTTCAAAAAATTTGAAAATTTTGTATTAAATTTCTTTAAGCTCTTGTGAATGTAATTTCTTCATTGATTCCTATAAAATATATCCATATATACAAATCTATGTAAACAAAATAAACTCTGATAAACCTAATTTTGTTGATATAAGGTGTTTTTATTTATTTATTTATTTTGCAATATTTTTAACACGAAAAAAATATTTCTGTCCCTTCAGTTTCATGTTAAGTGATTTTCACTTTACTTAATCTCTTTTACAAATCGCATTTCTACTGTAAGAAAGTGGCAGTTAAGACTTTGAATAGCATCTAAGATACCACCGGGTTAGTTTCAAAGGAGGATCCTCACTAGGTCGCAACATAATGTTTCACTTTCGTTTTGTCCTTTCATCAATGAATGCCTTTTAATTTATTAGATTGCTTAGCATCTAATTGTCTATTAACTTCAAAAATTCTTTTTCTGCCCCATTGTTTATTTTTTTTTCACGTTCCTTACAAAACCTCGCGAGGTAGCCCGTTGCAACGTAATGTTTCACTTTATTTTCATCCTTTCATCTGTGAATTTCTCTTTTAATTTGCTCGATTACTTGTCATCCAAGTTACTAATTATATTTAGAAATTCTTTTTCTGCCCTCGCTCATTATTATTTTTTTCGCATTCCTTCATTCCTTACAAGCAATTCTGAGCATTTCATTATTTTTATTTCCAGGCATTGCTCAAATCCGAAAAATATTTCATCTGAATCGTAAATCTAACAAAAATAATCTTTGCTACTTATAAAAGATTATTAACACTCCATTAGAGAAAAATAACTCAATTAGTTGTTGAAAAGAATGAATTCTAAAAGAAGTGTTCCGGGAATCAAAATGAAATAATGGAAACCATTAGTGGTAATTCTGAAAATCCCACGTTGAAATTAAATGGATCACAAAAAATAATTGTAAAGGAAATCGTTTTGTAAGCTCAGTTTGTCGCTACTGATTCCAAAAGAAATATAACATAAAATCTATTTTCAAATCGATTTAAAATAAGTTTTTTTAATACTTTGATCTCTGATTATTATTATTTAATACGCGATTATTATATTAATATTCTTTTGTTCTAAATGGCACATAAGAGTAAAACCACTAAGAAATCCTTATATTAGTTCAATTGAGATTTAATTATATCATTTCTTTTCTCCGTTTTTGTAACAACTTAAAATAACGGACTACGTTTGGAATCATGATTTTAAAAGATTTTACTTAAAAAAATTTTTTTTTGATATTTAGTGTCACGTGAATTAGAAAATAAATATAAAACTATTTTAAGAATATTATTACAATGAAAATTTATTTAAAGGTAATTTTTCTACGAAAAAATGAAGAAAGGATGACAGATTTTTATGAGCTTTCTCCATATGTGAAAAGAGCTTCTATAACAATAATATTTTGCTAATGTAATTGTTTTGAAACAATTTGTCATTCTTTCTTCATTTTTGCCAAAACAAATTGTATTTAACAATTCTTTTAATAGTAATAGTGTTTTAAAACAGTATACTAATATTCTTTTTCAGGGAGCAATAAATATCAAAAGCAATTATTGATTTATACCCTTTTTCAAAATTCCGCTTCTGAACATAGTCGGATACCTTAAGAAAATGTGAAATATATGAAATTTTATCAGATTATTTTTTAATTAATCTGATAAAAAGTATTTATTTATACAAAAAGGAACATCTTTAAAGTCGTAACAGTTAATTTATCCATGAAAATAAAATAAATACTTACAAAAATGGCTTTTTCATTTAGAAAATCGAAATTACCTCATTGGTTGAATGGATATCATTCAGAGACAAAACTTTTGACAGTTGTTATAATAATGTTCTTTTTCAATGTCCAGCTTCATACTAAACATATTGTACATTTGCATGTGAAGTAATACCAACATGAATTTTACAAAACATTGCTTCGCATGATTAAATATTGACTATATGTCATTTTCACAAACTCTTTTCATTTGAACAGAAAATTATCTCATACATATCTTAAGTATGAAGTTAAGTTTTTAATATTCCTATTTTATTAAATGGCTATCATTTAAGAATTAAAAAACATTGATCACATTATAAAGATTACTAGGAAATCCACATGAAACATTTAAAAAATACTTTAAGTAAATGGTGGTTTTATAAAAAAAAACTTTTATTTAGCTTCGATGACTCAACAATGTGAGACCCAAAAAGTAAAGAGAGAGAAATAAAAAGAAATTAAGTGTTACAGATATGTGCGTTCGTGCTTATATATGAGGGGTGTTCAAATGAAAGTAATTCGAAGTGTGTAACCGTGAGATGAGAAGAGATAGAAATGAGACAGATACATAGAAAGGAACAACAATATTAAATGAGTGAAATGCATACAAAGTTTGTAAAAAGAAATCACTCATAGCGTTTAGGCTGGCGTCCCATTGATTACGAAGGTTAAGAATTCCGTCTGAGAAGAACAATGTCAATTTAACATTGAACCAGTACAGAACTGCAGCCTTTACGTTACCGTCGGAGTGAAATTATTGACCCATTAGGCTTTTCTTCAGCGGTCTAAAGATATAATAGTCGTAAGGCGTCAAATCTGGACTGTAAGCTGGATGTTCCAGGACATCCCACTTTTTACGGGTCAGTGTCTTGACACACATCTTGGCGACATGCTGCCTTGCATTGTCGTACAGAATGATAATACATGAAGACAACATACCTGGACTTTGTTTTTGTTCGCCTTATGCAGCTTATCAAGTGTTTAGGTTAAACAATTGGGCACTGATGGAGACGTTCGGCTCCATAAAACTCTAGTAATATGGGTCCACAGCAAGTCGAAAAATGCCGTCAACGTCAGCTTTCTGGCTGACTGCTAAGCTGTGAATTTTTTTGGCCCAGGTGAATCGGGATGTTTCCATTGTGTACACTAACGAACTTCCCTTCCAGTTCGAAATGGTGACACCAGGTTTCATCCCCTGCCAGTATGTGCAGCAGAAAGTCGCCTGCGTCATCTCTGTACCGCAACAAATGCAGTAAACTCAGGTTTATTCGCTGTTCCTTGCGGTGTTCAGACAACAAGTGTGGTACCCATTGGCAACAAACTTTTCGATACTTCAGAATGTTGGTGACAATATTGTGAACAGTACCGATGGAAACGTTGAACTCATTTGTGACCTCCCGAATGTTTCGACCTCGATTTCCCATTATTGCTGTGTCAATATCCATAATCAGTTTCTCTGTCGCAGTTTTGTGCCTTGTAGCTATAAATTAGCTACAAGTTTAGCAAATTCCTTGCTAAACATTCTCACTCACCTCGTCACCGTGGGCTTCGACACACTTGTGTCATTGTACACAGCCAACGTTCTGCGAGGAATATCCACCGGCTAACACCTTTCCAGGGTTAAAAACTTTATTACAGCTCGCTGATCCGTTATTGCATCCACACCAGCCATTTTTAAATGAATGCCACATTCTTTTGAATACAGTTATTACTTATCTGCTTGCTCACGTGCGTGCGTGGTGCACACACCTTCACTGTAGCTTTTGTTTCACGAAAATACATTAAAAACTATTCGCATGCGACGCTTCTAATCACTTTCATTTGAACACGTATTATATAAATTTTCGAAGTTTACATACGCACGTATGCAAAATACGCTTATTGCACATTTAAAAAAATTTACACACACACACACACACAGATACATTAATGAAACTTTATTAAATACTAAATGACCTAATACGCCTTTCGAGCTAAGAAAAATTCTCAACATCTCTCCAGAGAGTCGTCAATACTTATGCTTGAACGCGACATACTTAAATAAAGCGTTATTTGTTCCCATCGTTTCTTATTTGAAGGCATGAATTGGTGTCTTTATCAGAATTTTTGTTTCTTTGGTTGTTTCAGTATTGAAAAAGTCGAAGCTGTCCCCAAATACTCCAAGTAAATAAATCCAAGTACTTGCTGAGGGAATTCTATCAATTCCGAGTATACGTCGCTAAGAAAATTTTGTCAGCTTAAGGAATACTTACTCACAAAAATCGAAATCAAATAATCGATGTGAGGATAAGGTGAAGAGAGTTTTCTTTGTAAAGAGAGAGGCAGCATTTCCTCTAGTCTTTTTCAATAGTTAGGTGAATTGGTTGAATTTGATAAAAGTTTAGTACACTGTGCGAACAGGGAGTCGTAAGTTTTCTAACACTAAATCTGAAAAATTTATTTTCTCTGAAGTGAAAACAAGTCTTAAGTATTTTAAAACTATGTGATTTATTTTTTCCCAGGAACAAACCCGTGGGAGATGAAAACAGTTTTTTAATCTAAATAAGTAATTAAAGCTGTTCTTTACGGTATTTTGAATATTTTCGTAAAGTGAGATGTATAATATCTAAGCTTCAAAGTTTAACTAGCTCTCTAAGAAGCGTTTCAAAATGTTTTTATTTTTATATAGAATTTTACCCATTTTCCTTTCAAAACTACGAAAAAAATATTATTCCTTTACAAACATTCTTTCATCATAAACTTTCAGTTAGACACATTTACAATATTTTTGGTACCTACGTAATGCACGAAATATTTTATTTCATGCTTCGTTGAACAATTTTTGCATAGTATGTGGAAAATAAATTAAAAGCAAAAAAACTTTTTTAGAAGCAAGCTTTTATTTAAGTGCTTTAAAAAGGATAAAATAAACTTTCCTTTTAAAACTTTTTTGCTATCAACTTATAACGTCATTACGTACATTTTAACGTAAAAAAAGGTGTTCGGCATTTTATTTTTTAAATGGCTGATTTTAAAAGATAAAATCCTGAACTTTCTTTGTGCAGAATATCGATTCATTAACACGAAAAAAAAATTCATACGGAACAATTAAGAAATCAGTTTCATGAAAACGTATCGATTATGACTCATTTTAGAAAAAAACGTAAGAAATAGAAAATACCATTATTTTTTAAAAAGAATTATACCGTATCGTGGTGAAATAAATGATCTTTCAGATTATGTAATTATTTTTTGTCTAAGTTTGATAGAAAGAATAAGATGGTTTTTTTAAAAACAGTCGAAAAATCGGAACTTCTTTCAGCTCAATCTGATAAGCTGCTCGGCAGAATAAAAAGCTAATAGGGGTAAAGGTTTTTAACTAATGTCTTTTTAACTGATTGTGATATCGAAATATAAATGGTCAAAACAAGCATTGTCATCCAAACTAAATGTGTATACAAAATTTCAGCTCAATCGGTTGAAGACATCAGTTTCAAAATTGAGTTGCAAGATTTCACCCGAACAAATTGCATTGCAAGTTAAATAAAAGCAGTTAAAAAAATTAACCCTATACTTTTAATCACATCGACTAATAAAAGTTAATCAATTCCAAGGAAATGATTAGTGGAAGGAAAAGAAACAGTACGGACAAACTATATATCTATTTCATATAAGCCGCACATTAAAAGTATTCTTTCAGTACATGGTGTCTCTCATTACTCTAATAAATTTAAGATTAATAAAAATAAATAGCAATCCCAAAAAATCCAGTTGTAAAATTAATATAAAATAAATACTCTTAAAAGTTCAACTATAAATTAAGCCAATTTACACTGGAAAAAAATTAGCTTAATCCTTTCAAATGAATACTTTAAGACATAAGTTTGAGAGACTTGGGGAGCTGGAGAATATATTCATAACGCATTTATTAGAATTTTAATTGTTGCAATTAAAGTTTATTTATAATTTATACTAAATGCGTTGAAAGCAATGTTTTATGTTTTCAAAATTAAATAATTTTGAAGAATATGTAAATTAGCTTAAGTGAATTGTCGTCAAAAGTATATAATGATATATTCTGACAAAATTAATTCATCAATGTTAAATAAATATTTATAATTAACTGGTGATGAATTATTGAGTAATTAGTAAAGTTAATATAATTCCATATCTAAAATTTACTGCAGCTTGTATAAAAATATTTAACCCCTTTCATGTTCATTTCATTTTTAGATTACGGATCAAAAAATGTCAATTTTTTATGCTTATTTTCAAAGATACATCTTTTTAAACATAATAGCACCAGTCGCATACAAAATTCCCTAAAAATGAATGTAAAAAAACATTTAAATAAATGAGTAATTTATAACTGAAAAGTTGGTGTTTTGTATGGCACAAATCATCAGACTTTGGAGTCAATTTTCACTAATAATAAATATAAAGCTTAGAACTCCTATCTTTATCTTGAATTATACATTTCATTTAATTTTTTTTCATTTACATAAATGATTATGAAATTATTAATCAAAATTTGATCGTGTATGATAAATTTGAAATCACCGTACAGCACACAACCGATCTGGACTGTAGAATCTTGTTTCTTTTCTCAACTTCTTCCCTTTACTGTCTCTCTTTGAGCAGCAAATAATACGCTGTCTTGTTGGATTAGTTTTCTTCTCTGTTGGGGGAGTGTAGTCAACAAAGTGACTTTCAGACAAGCGCGAAGGAGGGGTTCTCAGCAGAAGGACGTCCTTTTTTTTGCAGAAAATTCGATCGAAACCATAATAAGCACATGTGAAGGAATTCGGGAAAGACCGATTGCACAGTGTAAATTTTCACAGTGCCCAAGCTGCACTCGGAAAGAGCCAGGATGGTACGTTTTGCCTGCTCGAGCTCAGCTCGGAAAAAACCGGGAAAGGGTTAAGCCCTTTAAATATACTTGCTGTTAATTACACTAAACGTTGGTTTTCGCGCTACAATAGCTATAAGACCTGAGATATTCCCTTTTCCTACGGAGACATTTTGACTTCAGTTAACTTGTTTTAATCTCATTGTTGTGTGTTCTGTATTTTTACAATTACCAATTTTCTTTTAATTATTTTAACCGAACAAAAAATTGTTTTTAATTTTATTTTTTAACAATACTGTCATACTGAGTTTCATTTTATGGATATAGATACTAAAAGAAGAACGAGAATTAAAAAAAGCCATATTAAAAGAATTGTACTCGTATTATTTCTTTGCATTATATATAATTTAGCAAAGTTAATTTACTGATAAACGAGTCTTTTCTCATTCCTGAAATATCTTTAACTTTTCTTTGCATGATTTTTTCTTTTTTTTTTTTTAGTGAATTAAATCAGTGTGATATAATTCACGTTCTAGATTAAAGAAAAATATTTTTAAAAAAGTCCTAGTATAAATATACAACATAAAATAACTAATAAATAGTATGATGAAAAAATATTCATCCTCATGCAAATTTACATGTTAAGCTTAGTACAGAATAAATTTTAAAAAATAA
The DNA here is from genome assembly GCA_019973935.1 of Trichonephila clavipes. Lineage (NCBI taxonomy): Eukaryota > Metazoa > Arthropoda > Arachnida > Araneae > Nephilidae > Trichonephila > Trichonephila clavipes. The sequence goes on from BMAU01016622.1 coordinate 87,858, forward strand.
TATATATCTTTGTATAATTTTTACTATTGATGATAGTTTAAAAAACAATTATTATTATTTTAATTTCATCTGCATCACGTAACTCATCATCAGAAATTTCATTATCAAGGCTGTCTTCTGTTAGCCAACCGCCTTCTAACTGGTCCAAGTAATCTTCAATGCCCCTCCCTTCTATATTTCTCTACAAAAATAACATAAAATAAACATATAGTAAAAAATACTTTCGTCATACATTAGAAGTGAAACAACTGCATACATAAAAATGTAATTTGTCTCATGATTTTCGGAAGATTATTTGGGGTATTTAATGTAAGTTGCGCAAAAAAAAAAAAAAAAAAAAACATAAAGTAAAAAAAAACCTTTTTCCACTCAGTATCGCTTTTATTCGCAAAAAAATTTCGGATTAGTTATAAACAAAATATATTCAAGAAATATCGCACGTTTCTTCCAACCACAACAAACAGCGGAATGACAGGCTCAAACCCGCTATAATGATTGTGACATTTGATATTTTTTGACAGTTATGTTTCTTATTATGCAATAGTCGTGGAAAAAGTTGCCAACAAACAATCAATTTACAGTACACCTGTTATGAGCACAATTTTTTGTTCACAAAATGTTTTGAGGGAAATTTCCATCATCATGCAAAGATGGGTTTAGATCTAATCATGTATTACTACTTTAATTCATTTACAATTGTATTTGAAATCTTCATTATTCACTCAAATCAAGTTTAATTTTTTAGCGAATCATATTTTTCAGTAGAAAGGAAAGCAAATAGTTTGAAATTTTTGATAAAAGTAATGCTATTACCAAAGCAGTATGCCTCTTTGAAAAATTTAGTGGATAATTAACAAGTTACATGAAATATAAGAGAATTGATTTTTAAATCAATTTATACTTTGAGATGTATCGGAAACTCTCTCTTCATTTATCAGCTGTTTCGACAATTCAATTCTTTCTCTTTCTTTATTCCTAACATTCACTATTTTAGTATAAATCATATCTTTATTTAAAAAATCTTATTTTATGATGTATTTTTTCTTAAATTATTATTCATACTCAAATCCATTATGAAGATAAAATATCCTTGACTGGGAGACTTATCACTAAAATAATTTAATACTAGTTTCTACCTCAACTTGAAGCTTCAAAGTTTTTCTTTTTGATTTACTTAACGTGTCTCTTACTGTCACTACAATTACTAAACATCACGCAATAAATGCGTTATAATGTAATTCTTGTCTATTTCTTGTGAATGATGGAATGGAACTTAATACAAATAACATATTTTAAGATCTCTCCTTCTGTGCATATTCTCTGAATTAGATTCTGACGCTCATTCTATAAATTGAGGGAATTTAAGATTTTAGATTTTTGTATGTATTTGATTTTTGTATATATAAGAGTAACTTTCAATTATTATGGAAAAATATTCCCAAAAATTCTTTTTGGAATTATAATCACTCTTTTTGAGACCGTTTTAACAAATTTTGTCTTTTGAGTCACTTTTTTTTCTTTAAGCTACTTTTTTATCTTTCCTAATTTAAAGTATTCTGCGCAAATATTGCACTTTATCAAAGAGAGCCTTTTATCTCGCTCATATGTTTATGCGCTGATAAATGTTTTTGTAAAGCTAAGCTCTAATTTTTCTTTCGGACACAGCTCTTCAGAACAGCTTATACAATTTTGTAATACTGAATTGAAGCCCAGTGGCTGAGTGGCAGTGCATCGCGCTTCCGCCTCACAATTTCGAGGTTCAAACCCCGGACTGGGCAAGGTCGACTTCGCCTTTCATCCCTTCAGTGGGCCAATAAATGAGTACCAAGATTCTTGAGAACTTAATGGGACCTCTTTGGGAACTTGGGTTTCGCGTCTGACTGACCACCTGACCGGAACATCTGCTCATGCACGTCAGGGATCATGGTCACGTATACTGAGATGGGCACAGTAGGCCTAGGCCATGATGGGTTGTTGCGCAGCTGAGTTAAGTTAATACTGAACAGCATGACGATTTTTTGTACTTATTTTTGAAATAGCATTTTTTCTAACTATTGATCCAAATAAAAGCTTTTACATTGCTATTGTACCTTATATTTCCTTTCTTAATCGAAAAGATTCGATCAATCATAATAGATATAGCACCCTTGAAAGAAAGGAACTTTTAGTTAACCTATAAAGTTCTTATTAATTCATAAAATAATAATATATATATATTACCGTTAAAGTATGAAATCAGTTATTTCATAGAATAACTAGGAATTTCCTGGAAATAACTACACAAATCAGTTAAAGTATATAAAATTATAGAATTTTACGATTTAACTAGGTATTATATAGAATAACGATTACTTTATTGTTAAAGTATGAAATACGGCACTTGAAAGTTCTTTGAACCGTTTCTAGCTGTTTTTAGTCAGTTTTCAAACGCTTATAGCTGCTTTGAAAATATTCAATGCAATTCAAAGTGTCAACACAGCAAACCTCGCTCTAATAAATAATGAAAGGATAAACATAAATATTTCATGAATATTAAATTAATATTCTCTTACATTTTTGTTTACACGATGTTTTTATAAAGCAACAGTTTTTCTTCCCAGCTTTTTTTTTTTTTTTTTTTTTGATAATATTTAAATGCAGAAAGATCTCGCTTAACGCTGTTTCGGTTTAACGCTCTTTTATTTGAATTCTGGGATTCCCTGAAATTGCACGCAGCGTTAGGCTTCCCGATATCCGAAGCAGTTTATCTGTGTTTCTTCTTTCCTGCGCTGTTATACGAACGTATTTTTATTGTTTCAAACCTTTGTTCACGTTATTGTAAGTATAAAAATTTTTATAATATAACGATTGCTATGGTGACAAATATTATGATTTTTAGTTTTTATCATGGCTGATAATAAAAACAGGAAAATAAACCAACAAGAAAAAGCATTTCACTAGAAACTAGAATGCAAGTAGTTATAAGATTAGATACTGGTGAACCTCAATCTCAAATTGGTGCTGAATTTAATTTGGCAACTTCAACAATAAGGACCATTCTTAAGAATAAAGAAAAATACTGCCATTGGCAACACTGCAACTACTACTATCTCTGTAACTAGAATTACCTTTTCTAGAAATAATACAATAGAGGAATTGGAAAAATGACTTTCTATATGGATTGACGACGAAATTGAACGCAATATGCCTTTAAGCCAATCTACCTTCTTTATAAAAAGGCAGAAAATCGGAAATACAGAAGAGACAATGATCTGAAATGTAAATATACTGACTTAGAATTTTATTTATTTTTATATGTATATTCGTTAATGATGTTTCTATATTTGTAAGAAATAAATTTTTGTATCATTGTTATTAAAAACATAATTAATAAATTTAATGGTAAAATACCTGACCAATTTTCTACCCATCTTCCCCTAACCACATTATTTACATGATAAGATAACCTCGTTTAACGCTGTTTCATATTACGCTCAGCTTTGATGGAACGTATACCCCGCGTTAAGCGGGATCTTACTGTATAACTATTTCTGTAACATATTGTTTTGTTCTTCTTTCTGCTTAACTAATGTTAGCAATATGAGCAATAATAAATTATGTCATCTACTTTTCCTTTTTATTTATCAATTAATCCCCTGCAATAGGGATAAAATGTATTTTTCGAGATATTTTAGATATTTATGATCCATTTATTTATAAAATACCTTTGAAATAGTTTATTTTTCACTATTTAACGGTCTATCATTAGTTGTTTTATAGAAAAACTCTTTATTTCATAGAATAACCAGGTAAATTAGGAAATTTTACGTCCATTATATACTTTAACTGACTTGTCGAGTTATTTCATGAAATACCTAGTTATTTTATGAAACAACTGAATTATACATTTTAACGGTAACATATACACTGAGAGGAGTAACCAAAAATTTAGATACACTCTCTAATAATATGAGTTGGTTTCCCTCTAGCTCTGAACACACACGATAATCTTCTTCCCAAAGATGCTCAGTGGGATTGAAGTCAAGGGTTTGAGCTATCCATGAAAGAGAGATAAACTCTGGTTGATACTGCTTAAAACAATTTGAAACCGGTCCCGATTGCATTGTAAGACTTAGTATTACACCATGCTTCAAATTCTGTGTGTATGTTTAGATTCACACACACACACAAAATCCTCAACCATTTGAAAAAAGAGATACAAACATGAAATTTTTCTGTAAGTATAAGATGAATTCTTTTTATTTTAAGATACATGAAACATTCTTCATAACATGCAAAGTGTACTTATAAAAAGCAAAAATTTTGGGGTTTTTTGTGTTCCACAATTATAAAATAAAAAATACTGTGGAAACCTTAAAATATTGAAAATTAAAATAAAATTTTTCCACTTTCGCACTTTGTTAAGTATTATGCTTAGCTATTTGCAATAAAAAAGTGCCTTTTCTGGAATATTTTGGCCAAATAAAAAGGGACCGCCTAAGAGGTTAACATTAAAAAGTATTTTAGAACATACGTCTCAATAACGACTTAAAACTAGATTGCCAAGAAAGTCATTTTAACTTCAACTAGAAAAACGATTACGTATATAATGACACAATTTTTTAGACTTTTTTAGAATACTTTTTTCCCCCAAATGAAGTAATTTTTTTATTGTTAATATTTACTAATAACTTGTTATATGACTGTAAATAATGCAAAAACTATTAAAAATTAATTTTAAACAAACTTCTGTACACATTAGCTATTCTTTCACAATGCAGTCATTTTGACTGTTTTGGAGTAATGTAGGTATATACTGAATTTCAGTCTTTCACGTGTTAATTAAACTAATTTTATTAAAACTGAATCATAAAAATTAAATCTAGAAATATAATATGAATATTCTTGCTCGTATTTAACAATACAAATGTAGTCACCCCCACAACTCCCCCTATAAAAAAACCTTTTAAAATAATTTATTTCAAACTCATTTTTAGAGTTATTTATTGCTTAATTTTTTCTTAAGTTTTATCATAAAATTATTTGTAATAATTTACTTTTATTGTTTACTAGTATATAGACTACACACAATCTAACATAAAAGAAAAGAAAAACATAATCATGATTTTCAAATTAAATTTTAAAATACAGACATCTTCATACAGGAACTGATATATGAACAGTGGAAAGCAATTTACGACACACAAGAGAACTTAAAACGCCACAAGGAATTTTCAGCCTTTTCACCCCTTCCAAAATGGCAAAAAATATCTCAATTTTTTTTTTAAAAAAAACATCATATTTCGCTCTAAGCTAAGCTATCACATATATGTATCCCGAATAAAAATTTTATGAAGAAAGATGTATTTCCAACGCACATAAATTAATAAAACTTTTCTCACATTTCAAAACAACTTTCTCCTTAAAGAAACTCAAAATACTTCGAATAAAGCAAACATTTAAAGTTACAAAAAATATCTATATAAAACGATTTTCTTAGTTTCTTCAAGCAATAATAGTTTTTTATTTATTTAAAAGATGCTGCGGAAAACTCAAGGTGTAAGAAAAGCTCGAAAGCGAAACGTGCCCTTGCAAAACGTCATTCAAATCCAAAAAAAAAGCATATTCCAAATTGAGTTATCGCGAGTGAAACGACCGTAAAACTTTGAAATCTTGCTATGAAACCAAATTAAATTATTTACTTCGTTTCCTCCGGAGTTGAGGTGCAGAACAATTTGCTCTAAAACTAACTTTCTTCCAAGCAAGGTGGTGTTCTCCAAGAGAGATAGAAACAGGTCGCTCTCTCTGTTGCCATAGAAACCAAATCCCCCTCCATCCCCCTCTATCTACTCGTCCCACCCCATCACCAGCTGTTAACCTAAACTGTTCTATTCTATACCACGCCCATCTCAATCGATCTAAAACAAGAGATCCACCATTTTTGAGACGGGGCTCATATCCCCCAGTCGCCATACTGTTCAGCTGGGTGGCATTTCCATCATGGCATGCAAACGGTGAATGGAAGTCAAAGCAGATTCTTTTAACTCCCGACTGAGCAAAAGTCAGCTAGCCGATTAAGAGTGACGAGTCAGTTTTCACAGGTAGGAGCATCATTTTAAGTTTTTAAACTTAGTTATAAACATAGATACGCCCCCGCAGAATTTTATTAACTGCCCCACAAACAAATGAGGAAATGTCGCTATTATGTTTCTTCCCCGCATAATTATTTAATGACAGCTATGGCAGATATTTCTCGCTTTAATCAAGGAATTGGCAAATCATAAAAGAAATTTCTGATCACGAACTTTCTGAAATTGCGGTCTGAGTGAAAAAAGTTTTTAATTGCTTATAATATCACTCAAATAAATTAAATTTATTATGAACTTTTGAAATAAACATTGTAGAATAAAAGTGGTTTGTATGGAGTTATATAATAGAGTATTTTTAGAAATTATTATTTTAGGGAAAAAATACCACCACACATTTCATTTTATGAACATAATTGTCAGAGTTTAAATATTTACTGTTCCAAACTAAATATAAAAAATAAATAGAGAGGTTTATACAGCAATTCCTTAATAAGTTAATTCCACTAAGTTAAAAAATAAATATTTTGTAGTTAAGTTATTAATATATTTAACTTCATAATGTACATAGTAAGCCACTTTAATAATGTTCTCTTAAACTAAATGAAAGTTATTATTGGTTATGTGATTATTAATTAGAAAGTAACTAAGTTAACTATGATAACTTAATTCCATTAAGCAAAGCTTCGACTGCAGAATGTAGGAAACAGGAAAATTCCTCGGTTTTCCTTCCGTAGGAGAAACGCCAAACTGCTCATTTTATGCGCAACAAGTGTTGCAAAGCCACTTTTCTTCCTAAATGAAAGTGCAGCGAAAAAGAACGAAGCAACTTTTATAATTTTTGGCTGGAATTCTCGTTCGTGACAAAAGCTTTTTCTATAACCTCATTAAACCCCGTCTTTTCTTATTTTTTCGTTTATCAGCAACATTGAAAATAAAATATGAAACTCTCTAATTGTACTTAATTTAGACCCGAGATTTAATAGAACGTTTAAGAGTGCACATTTATGTATAATTATGTGTGTGTTTAAATACATTATCTATATTTATAAAGTACGTATTACTAAACAATTTTATATTTACTGTAGTTTTTGTTGCAATTATTGTATAAATTACAGAAATATATTGTTGTAAATCAGGAGATTATTAATGTTGAATTATTGTATTTTTACTGTCAGATCAGTGTATTTTTGAATACTTGATAGCTATTAATTAAGTAAAATACTGATCGATGAAAGAAAATTTTATTTATCTATATGTCTAAGAACTTTTATATGTTAAAAATTTATTATTAAAAATATACACATCTCATTTAATAAGTTCTTTAACTGTATTTTAATTAAAATATTCTTGGAGAATTTCTACACATTTTACTAATAAAAATGCCTTGACAAGAGGGACTACTTTAAAAATCTAATTAACAATATTTATTATTGTTTTTAGCTCATCTCATGCATATTTCAAATTCAAAACAATAATTTATTATCTATTGTTTATATCATAGAGTTTAGTAGTTGAATGGAAAAACAAGGATAATTTTCTATTTTTATCAGATGTAGATGATCCACATGAGATATTTTTTTATAGACTATCAAATGCATATAATATATATAATTAATTTGTTTTAAAACACTTTGTTTTCTCTTACAACATTAAGTAACACGATCTTTATCAATTATTTGTACTTGAATGCAACCGTAAAAAAATATTTCCAGTAAAAACTGAATTGAAGCAGTTATAAAAAATCATTAAATTAGTACGTTGATGAACTTTTCTTTCAAAAGCATTTAATTTTTGAATAGTTAATAACAGAAATATACGTAACTTCTTTTATGCTTTCTGAATCTACTGGGAAATAGTTAAATCTTACCGAAATTCTTCTGGAAATAAAAAAAAATACTAATGTGTGTATGTAACAAAATATTTCTTTAAAATTAAGTATTAACACATTAAAACTTATTGGGGGGAATTACTGTCAGCAGCAAAAATTCTCAAGAGCAGGTGAGTTATTAACTCGCAGAAAGTTGTTCATAAAATTTAGTATTGAAATTACAATGGTGCTTACTAATTTTTTTTATTGGAACAGATATTTTTGTTTTATATTTTGTAGAAAAACCAAGTTGCATTAATAGAATAAGATAGTATAATGTTCACTATTAGAAAAATACAAAATATTTTTTAAATATTGAGAACTTGGGGTAAAAAAAATCGATCGACAATGCAATGTATATCTCAACTGCAATTAAATATAACCCGCGTCTTAGTATTACAATTATAAGGAAAAATTTCTGCACTTGCTAATGAAAAACACCATAATAATATAAATAATTAGTTTAATTCAATATCCTTTCATTTATACTATAGCCAGACTTTTTTTAAAACTATGTTTTTATTAACACTTTAAGGAAATTTTTATTGAAATGTTTCATATTTCACAGGAAAAAAATAGCATTGAAATATCATATGAATCACATGAACATATATTCCATGAAACCATTATATTTCATTCAACAAGGTTTATGAAGAGTAAAAATAGTTTTATGTTTAATATGATTAAAATAGATCGTATATTCATTTAAGTATAAAAGCCTTTTAAATAGTATCGCTCTTTTCAAAAAGCCTTGAATGTAAAAGGTGTTTTTTAACTCTGATAAATTTTCAAATGAGAAGAAGTAACTCTTACGATAGTTTAAAAATCGAATTTTTATAGCTGAAGAGGGTACTACAAAATAATCTCGCTTACGTATAAGAATATTTCATTTTTATCAGCCTTTTCTATTTGAAAAGTGAAACATTTGAATATTAATACTAGTTATTATTCCTAATGAAAATATAGAAATTTTTAATTGTTACAGTAATAACTTCTCTGATTCAAAAATTTTCATGATTATTTTATTACATTGTTTTTATAATTGTATAAGAATAAACATTCCCACATTTGATAACAAATCAAAAATATCGTGTGCTGATGTCGTTAATATACGATGATATTCATAGACAAATTCGAATTGAGAATTACACGAACTACACTCCCACTTTCCAATATTTCATCACGTGTATAAGATACAATTTACTCAATAAAAGCATGTAAAACTCTTAGTAAATGGAATACAGTTACTGTCCAATATTAAATGCTGCTCAACGTGGTGAATAATTGACGAAGAGTGTTGTAACGATAAACTTATCATTAATAAAACTAATAGGGAATATCAAGAAAATCAACTATACATTAAATGTTTTTCTCAGGTTTTGAAAGGAAATTGCTATGGAAACAAATGATTCTACTACAACAAATGGTTTCAATGTGATTTATTTTCGATAAATTCTTTGAGAAAATAATTTTCTATTGAGCATGAATGGAAACCGATAGCGTAAAATGATGACATTGCGAGTAAGTTTGCTTGTGCGTTGAATACGAAATTATGGAAAATATTTTGACAGCTTTGGACAAAAATGTTCTTTTTTGTTGTATATATTGGAAATGTTAAATTTTAAAAAGTAGTGATTGTGTGCTTAAATTCTTGGATTTTTTTTAATTGCAGAAAAACAGCTAACAATGTTTTCACGTATAAGGAAAACAGATAAAGTATTTTTTGTTGATCAAAATTAAGGTATCCGACTACGTTCGGAACTGTCATTTTGCAAAAGCGTAAAAATGGATAATTTTTATGATATTTAGTATCACTTAGATTAAAATACATGTATAAAACTGTTTTAAGAATATTACTACAGAAAAAAGTTATTTAAATGCAATATTTTGGCAAAAAATGTACCTAGAATTACCAATTTTCAAAAAATTCTCCTTTTATGGGAAATGCTTCTATAATAATGATATTTTGTGTCTATATATAACTCATACCTCTGTACAGAGCCTGAACTAGGAGTTTTGAATTATATTACATAGAAATGGATTTATCCATATTTTAAAACAACAGAGTGAAGAAATTTTAAGAAAAGATCAACGATAATTATTTCAATTAGTTGTAACTCTGGAAATAATGTGAATTTTTCAAAAATCCTAGTTCGGGCCCTCTGAAGGAATCTTAGGTTTATATAAACAAAGTATTATTATTATAGAAGCATTTTTTATTAAAGGAAGTTTGAAAATACGTAATTCAAAGTTAATTTTTTGCTAAAATATTGCATTTAAATATTTTTTTATTCTAATAATATTCTTAAAACAGTTTTATACATGTATTCTAATTCAAGTGACACTAAATATCATAAAAATTACCTATTTATACGCTTTTTTTAAATCACGGTTCTGACCGTAGTCGGATACCTTCGGACTCCCTTCATGTATTATTAATTTTCAACATTTCACCTTCCAAGAACTGATCTAAGCTAGATATTAAGTGTAAAATATCCTACTTACACAGAAACTTACTTAATAAGTAGATATTTTTTCTGCATACAGAAAAAAACGAGAGAACCCTGAAATCTTTAACCATAAATATGATCCAAAAATATTTTTTTTAAAAAAAAATACGTGTCTCTCACCTCGTACGATTTGACATATTTTTCAACTAGTTTCTGTTTGGTGAATGCTAGCACTAACTCTATTCACTCTTGTAAGCGAAATTATTTTATTTAAAATTTTTACTTTATCTTTTCTGCTTTCATTTTTGATTTTTAACGAGTCTCAGAAGCAAAAGTCATTAAAAATGTATCCTTACCCTATCCTTATCTAATTACAACAATTAAAAAGTTATTAATTGTTAAATTAAGTATCAATAAGAGCAATCAAATATATATATATATATATTTCAATTTTAAAATAACTGTAGAATTTCGATTTCATTGTTCATACTCCATTCTACATATACTTTCTTCATCTATATCATGTGTTAGTAGAAACAGTTCCATTGAACAATACCTTCCTTTCTCACGCTTTGTTTTAAAGAGTTCATTTTAATGACCGCGAGTTGCACAAATATACTCGTACTTGCTTTGGAGATTACTTCAATGACCTTTGGTGTTTTCCAGTTTCACCGCAAGCAAATTTCTAGTTCAGGGGCAATGCGAAAGGTGAGAACTCAGTTGACATTTTAAAACGCAGAAGCAAAACTTAATAATACACTGAGACCAAAAATTTGCGAAGAAGTGTTTAGTAAATATACTTTGAATAGTCAAAAGACATTACCCTTTCAATTAAGGATGCTTTTTATAAGCAAATTTAAATATCAATTTAAGGTTTCACTACACTTAATTTTTTTGCTACATTTTTGTAAACAAATAAAATATTTAGTAAAAGACCGAGATTAATAAATTATCTACAGTATTTTAGATTATCTTTCATAGCTATTGTGTAATTTTTTAAGATCTGGATGACAAGACTTAGAGAATATTTTAAACAGAAAAAAACTTAATAAAATAATTTTTTTTGAAATGTTAGTTTTTTAAAAAAAATGAAGAATATATATTCTCCTAAATATTATTTCGTCTTATGAACACACATAATTAATGAAAATGAAATAAAAATTTGTTCATGATGTATATATATTTACAGCGTATATTATACCATTTATATAATAACGTACATGAAATGTTCTTTAAAGGATTACAAAACGGGTTAACGAAATGTTTTCCAATAACGGTTACGTATATTAAACTATTAAATACTGAACATTTTTTCACGGAATGAGAAAACTACTTAAATGCATTGCTCACATTTCCCATTTATAACATTTCTGGTGGAACTATTGATTTTTTTTTTTTTAGATTTTATTTATTTCATTTTATTACATTTTCAAAGAGTTCTGTGCCTTAAAATTAGTATTAAGTCCCACTCACCTTTTAACACAAAAAAGATTTAAGAACAAATTATGTTTACTGTATTACTTTGCGAGAAATCTGGTATTATTTTAATAATTATAATGACTAAATAATAGTACTCTAGAAAAGGAGTTTGCACGCCTAGTAACAACATAGGTTATTATTTCAATGTGAAATATTAGGTTAAAATACAGCGGAAAAATGCCTTTCTATTTTAAGGTATCCGACTATTTTCGGAACCGTGGTTTTAAAAAAAAGCGCATAAATGGATAATTTTCATGATATTTAGTGTCACTCAGATAAGAATATATGCATAAAATCGTTTTAAGGACATTTTGACAAAAAAAATTTATTTAAATATAATATTTTGGCAAAAAATTAACATAGAATAATCTTTTTTCCAAATGCTCTCCTTTTGTGAAAAATGGTTCTATTATAATAATATTGTGCCTGTATATAGCTCAGACCACTCTACAGAGACTCAACTAGAATTTTTGAAAAATTCACATTATTTTCAGAGTTACCACCAATTGAAATAATTATTCGCGTTTTTTTCTTAAAATGTCTGTTGTCGTAAAATATGAATAAACCCACTTCTAAGTTATATATTTCAAAAATTCTAGTTGAGCCTTTGAACAGAGGTTTGAGCTATATACAGGCAAAATATTATTATAATAGAACCATTTTTCACAAAAGGAGAACATTTGGAAAAAAGATTATTCTAAGTTAATTTTTTGCCAAAATATTGTATTTAAATAATTTTTTTTAACAAAATGTCCTTAAAACAATTTTATGCAATATTCTAATCTAAGTGACACTAAATATCATGAAAATTATCCATTTATGCACTTTTTTAAAATCACGGTTCCGAACGTAGTTGGATACCTTAAAAAAGCATTGCAAATACTCAGATACTATACGTAGTTCTGTTAAATATTCCCCAAAATGGATCGAATTTACATTGAAAAATATTTGTATCTAACTAGATTTTAATAAGAAAAATATATTACTTGAGACATTTGTATCACCTTCTGACATTGTTTAAACAAGACTGTATAGTACTCATACTTTCATGTTTGTACATTTTAAATGCCACATCTTTAAGTAAAATTTTAATAATTTGAAATGTATTATTTATCAATTTGATACCAAACTAAATATATGAAATATTTTGATTTATTTATCAAAGGTAAACTGATCTGATTAGGTTTCAAAAAAGCTTTATTTGTTTTGCGTATAGTTACTAGTACTGCGTTTTCACAAAATACGTGCATGTATTTAAGAAGATATCGCGAACTATTAGAAATAAACAGCTTTTTAACAAAAGTAAAAAATTTTTGCTGTGTTAAACATTATTATATTTTAGATTTACCCCTGACTTACTCAAAACTTTTTATTGCGCATTTATCATTAATTAAAAAGTAATATCTCTGCATATTTTTCAATGCATATATTTGCAATGTATCATTTGAAGTGAATTTAATAAATTTCTGAGAAGAATTGTGTGTTTGTGTATTTATTGCTTTGCTTTTATAATACTTTATAATACGGCAATTTAGTATACGATAAGTGTGTCCGTGTGTGCGTCTGTGCGTCTGTGCGTGCGTCTGTGTGCGTCTGTATGTGTGTGCGTGTGTGTGTATGCGTGCGTGCGTGCATGTTGCTATGAATCAATTATAATCTACGAAAAAGCGGAATTATATTTTTATTAGATAAATAAGATTTATGGATGAATATATACACATAAGTATAAAAAATAAAGAATTTATAAATTAAATAATGATATACTTATGTAGTATTTTATGTAATACAGCCCTTCATACATATAAATTACTTTCAATAAATTTATGTACTTTTTAAACCCTTCATTCCCGATGAATGTACTTAGGAATAAACTTTATGCTTTAAAATAATATATTTATTAGTAATTATATTAATAAAGGTATCAAAATATAATCTACAAAGACATGTTTTTACTATAAATAGTTGAATTGAATTTTATCATGGAAATCAAATATCATTTTAAATTGAAAGATAAAAAAAAATAATGTGCATATACATCTATAGGAATAATTATATTTATTATTTTCTTATAAAATATTAATTAAAATAACAAATTAAAAATAGTAGATAAGTATTTTAATACAGCAATTATAAATTAATTCCATCACTAAATGAGCAACTGAGATTCATTTAGTGATTTTATACGGTTCAAGAACTAAGACATTTCTTTTCTCTTGTATCATAAAATTTATACCTATTTATTGCATTATCACGTATGACATGATTTTCTATGACATTTCAAATCATTAACTGAAAGTAAAGAGTACAAATTTCCCAAAAGTGATTAACATTTTATGATGAAAAAAACTAAAAGTTTAATGAAACAAAAAAAAAGACTACTTCATTTTAAATGCAATTATTTTGAAAGTCTTATAATTAACTGAAAATCATAGCTCTTACCTGTCATTTCCTTCCAATAGCCGCTATTTTTTAACAAAACGCGCCTTGTCATTTTAAGAACTCTAACGTACTTAAAACATCTGAAACCTGCTGATATAAAAGTAAAGCAGATGAGTTTGGAAACTCAAAGAAAGAAGTCGATAAAACATTTCTCTTCATCTGTCACGTTTTGCCGTCAAGAGTATGAAAAGAAATAAAAATTTCAATCCCGAAAATAAGTACGTCATTAACAAAACAGTTTCATATTTGAATATTTTAAAAGTAATAATAATGAATAAAAATAAATATATTTAAAAACTTATACAACAAAGAAATATATATATATATATATTTAAATTGTATTCTTAAATAACACAAAGGAATTGATTTTTTTCTTCTTATTGTTCTGTCCTTTTCAATTAACTGTAAAGCCTAAGAAATTGGAAATACATATCTTTCAGTAGTTTTCAAATTTTAATCGTACCTTTTGAATATCATATAACAGATTTAGTCAGGGGCGCACACGAGGTGGGTGGGGGTTCCCAGGTCCGGACTCCCCCCCCAAAGCCCTTGATTTTTTTCAATTGATTATGATCCTATGTATGTAGAAAATAAAATTTAATTAAGTATTAAGTTAATTAAGTTAAATAATCATCAATTAATGCTAAGTATTTATTCAATAACTAGTATTTTACTGTTTTTTGTTCCCAAAAATCGACAAAATCAAAAGAATATTTTGGGCAACGTATTGGAGCGTGATACGAGAATGGTGGATTTTCGACCTCGGACTCTCTCCCTCCCTTGAAAAATTCCTGTGTTAGTAGGTGGAGTTAGTAGTTTACCTTAAAATCCGGCGTATAACGCACACCGGTGTATAACGCGTGTCTATACTTTCAATCTGCATTTTTTATTTTTAGGTACATTCGCCGTATAACGCGAGCTCCCACTCCTGACGCAGGACAAAGAAATGTACGTATGCGATAACTATTATGTTTATAAGTCATTTATTCGAGATATTATACCAGATTTTTGAAAAAAATAGTGTACTTCTAGAACTACAGCCCTTTAAATTTATTAGTCATGTCATTTCTTTTAAATAAACATAATATTCCGATCTAGAAGAAGTCTAACTTTTTTTTATGCTGCTCATTTTTTTTTTTACTTTTGAAACTATCATTTTTATTCTCGACTTATAACGTGCACTGTAAATTTCGTTCTTATTTTTTGTGTTAAAAGAGCACGTTATGCGTCATACTTTACGGTACTTAGTTATTTATTAAAGATTATTTCTACTTAAGAACATTACACGCTCTACATTTAACTGTTTAACTAACCAAAGAAATAATTGATAATTATACATTTATTATAATTAGCAATTTGATTCCTTATCAATTATTCTAAAAGCCCCAAAATCTTCAAGTTTTCGCTTCTGATTCATTTTAAAAGTACAATAGATTCTATACTTCACAAACAATATCGACTATATTTCTTTCAATCGTAACAAAAGATCTTTCATTCTAATATAAAGCTTAGTATGTTCAGTTTAAAAAATTTCATCGATAAGTCTCCTTTTAAACTGAGCTCCCTTTATGCATATATAATCTTCTAGGGAACAATTCCATAACTTAACGACCTTTGCCATTTAAAGTCTGTTGTCCGCACACACACAATCTATCCTTTTATTAAAATACTAATAAAAACTAAGCTCATTATGACGGTCATTTGATATTGCAACCTCATTATGTCAATCCTTAATGGGTATTGTAATATTAATCTAAATGAATAATTATATATATATATATATAAATCTGTTTATTGAACTCTATGTTAAGAGCAGACGGCTATTGAACTCGTGAATAGTCTCATAAAATATTGTGAACGATCAGTGTATTCACATTTAGTTAAAGATAATTATTAAAGACCTGCGTTTCAAAAGTTTCATTCTTACTGACTTTACGTTCGAGATTTTTATTAAAATAAGATAAACTATAATAATTTTATGAAACAGTTACGCTCTGAATCCAGTCTATTGAGATAAGGAAAGTGGACTTAATAATAGACCATTTATCTACCTACCAAAGCTGCCAACTGTTGATAAAGCCAATCGATAACTGAAATAGGTGTTCTCTAGATATGTAAGCTATAATATTTATTTAAATTAATTAATGTTCTTGTGTGTGTTTTGAAGCATTTTTATATATATCCTGTTTATTTTAATTAATTTTAAAATGCAAAATATGTTTTCTATATAAGTTAATGGACTATGTAATATAAAAATAAGACTAAGATATACTACTTTAATAACTGAAATAATTTTTCCCTAATTTTTGGAGAATTTTTTTATCTTGTGTGTACCTCTCTTTTTTTTCATTCAGACTTTCACTATTCATCAGGTTGAATTTTTTACACAACCAAATTATTTTACATAATTTACTATAAGCTATTTAAAAACGAAAACATTTTGTTATGATACTTCTTACGGTAACTGAAATTAAAAATTACAGCACATAGAAATATTTTCAACAATTCTTGCATGTAATCATCTAATGGGAATTAATTACTTAAAAAATTACATAACTTATTTTTATATGAAGGATTCAACAAAACATTACCAAAACACAGATAGTAATTATAAAAAAAGATATTTTATCACTTATAAATAATCCAAAATACCTTATACAACCTATAAGAAACATATTCAACAAATTTATAGTTTTTGCTACTTAAACTTAGAGCTGTGATTTTCAACTACTGTACCCCCAGATCCTTGAAGAGTGCCATCAAATTTTTGTTTAAGTTATTAATTATACTCTGGGAAAAGTCATAAAATCCTAAACCGAATCATTTGGCAGTTTTATAGAAATAAACTAAGGATGGTAGCTTTCTTGTCTAAAGGAATAAGAGGTGCTTATAATTTAAATGATTAACGTTATATTCAACATATTGCAAAAATTATTTTTCTATTATTTGCTTTCTATATAATTTATTTTAGAGTTAGGTTGATCACTTCGGTTTAATTTAATAATTATTTTGAAGAATTGTGGATTCCAACCGCCTGCAAAAATTGTACAAATTTCTGGATTCTGTTACCTTTTTAAATGATTTTAGAAAGTAATAGGTACTTTTTTATGATTTTGAATTTAATTACGTCTGAAATATATTTTTAAACCTGCATATGAACACTGTAGAAAACAGCACCTGCATTATACATTAAATTAAACTTATGTTTCAATATGTTTTACAAGTCTTATTAATCTCTTTAATTCAATTAAAAGTAAATTTACTGCAGTCGTATGTGCCCTTTCTTATGAGTTAAAATATTTTTTACATATTTTTTTTTCTATTTTCTTTTCAGAAACCATTGAACTTGAGTAAGTTTACAAACAAAGTTTTTTAATGTTGGTCAAACTGGACTCTATATAACCCATTTTTTTTTAAGAAAATGAATACTAATTTTTAAAAAGAAGATAAAACAAAAATCATTTGTTAAAAAGAGAATAAAAATCATTTCAATAAATCTCGCAACTGAATAATCATAACTTAAAACACAACTTTTATGAAAATGAACCTTAATACAGAATGAAAATTCTTCAAATCTGAACAATCTTTAATCGGATTAAATATCAATAAACACTTGAAGTGAAATTCGGCACATTTCGAAAACATGTTCAATAGCTCAATAGACAGAGGAAAAAAAAGAGAGTAGACTATAAAAAATTGAAATACTTATTTTTTTAAAAAAACGTAATTATTAATATCGAAAATTGTAAAATGTGAATATGAGGAGATAATTGAATTTCTATTCATGTTATTTTCACTGAATCAGGTTGATATAAACTCTTACAGTGGATTTTATTGTAATTAAAAGTTATAAACGATGTTGGGGAGTTTTAACGGCTCCAGTAATATTCTCAATCACATATAACACAATTTTTTCGTTATGCATTAAATAAGTTTGATCATTTTCTGAATCAAAAGAATACACACTGCAAGTGATTTTATTTATTGTCTACGACAGTGATTCGCAACCAATGTGCCGCGGCACTTTTGTGTGTCACGAAATTCTTAAAGTGTGCCACCGAGTTTTTTTTTTAATTATTAATTTTAGTCTGAGAAGAAAATAATAAAATAAAAATTCCGGAACCAAATCATTCGTCCGTTTTATAGAAATAAACTTTGGTTATTCGAGGTATATTTAATTTATCCTTTCGTGGACACATAGATATAAAAAAATTTGTTTGGGTTCAAAATCCATTTGTGATAAAGGATACATCTGTTTATGAATTAACTTTGAATGAAGAGGAAAAACTATATATAGTTTCGCTCTGTAATAATCGAGATTTAATTTCAAAACATTCGGAAGAGCCAGTTATGGATTAAAATTAGAGGCGATTATCTCATAATATCCAAAAAAGAATTTAAAAATAGTATTACATAATTTTCTATTTTTTATTTGAGTGAACTCGCATTTTCAGCATTTACAAGTATAAAACTGAAAAAAAGGTCGAGACTTTTAAACATAGATGATGAAATAAGAGTGGCATTGTCATTTTTATGACCCAATATAAACGAAGTTATCAAAAATCATCAAGCTCAAATTTCACATTAAATGTATTCTTATAATTAATTTGTAATTATACTCAATTACTCAGTACTTATTTTGTTTTCTTCGTCATCCATGTTATTTTATTTTACATTAAAAATTATTATAGTAAAATATTTTGCATAATGTATTACAGATAAGTAAATTCTTTTACACTTATTACATTGTTAGTGTGCCACCAAATTTTGAAATTGTTAAAAATGTACCGCAAGAAAAAAAAGGTTGAGAATCACTGGCTTAAAGTATACTATTACTAGATCTGATGTACAATGATGAATGTATCTTTTTAGTTTTTGATAACTGCTCGGAATTATCATGTATTACCAATGAATCTCACTCTCACTCTATCTATATAGTCTAACAAGAACTTGAATTATTCATTTTCTGTTTTATAAATAGATTTAAAACTACAAAAGTGTAGCTTAGAAGATTTTAATTTATTTATTAGTAAAATTCCTATCATGTGTGGCGGGGGGGGACTAAATGAGATTCATTCAATAAGAAATTCTTAAAATGCAGCAAAAAAACTATTTTTAAAAGAAATGTCATTTATTTTATTGTTTCTTCTTTTTTTATTTCTTTGAATCGTCATAGACAACTTTTTATTAGATTAAACAGTGCTTTTGTTTTTACTTTTCTAATTTTGTGATTTTAAAAGTCTCTGGTTGCTTTTTCTGTAATAAATATTTACTTTTAATTAAGAATTCTATAATTATTTAATGTCTTAATCACACAAATAACGAAGGTCTTGCGCATTCGATTGTGTAAAAAAATTTCAGCTTATAAG
Organism: Trichonephila clavipes; assembly: GCA_019973935.1. Taxonomy (NCBI): domain Eukaryota; kingdom Metazoa; phylum Arthropoda; class Arachnida; order Araneae; family Nephilidae; genus Trichonephila; species Trichonephila clavipes. The sequence goes on from BMAU01016622.1 coordinate 107,530, forward strand.
CAAAATATGCTAGTGTTTATGTTTTTGTACGAACATACGAATTAATTTACAAATATAAATGAATGCGATCAAATTTAGGAATAAAAATAACTACGGACAAATGTAGAAAAAAAATGACGGAAAAGGTAATTAATCTAAGTCTAAAGCACTAGAGAAATAAATACTTTGTTCTTTTAGAATTCATTAATCAAAAGTGTAATCATATAAATATTTTCTTAAATATGTACTTTTAAAGATATTACTTGATGAGCATCACAAATATTTCTAAAATAAATTCTAGACACATTTTTAAATCAAAAGAAATCTTCCTGGATAAATTTTCTTGCTTATAATGCAAACGCGACATCAGTATAACTGATAGCAAACACAAATTATGCTTTTACCGCTTTAAACAATAATAAACGTAATTATAAACCAATAATGTTTCCTCGCACATTATCTTAATTTAAAACGTAACTTCATTATTGACATCTTGAAAGGAATTAAAAGACTTCATTTTGTCATTTCTATTTATCTCATTACCAGTTTTGTTCACTAGAGGGCATAAAAAGTCGCTTCCCCAACTCTTTTTTTTTAAAAAAATTAGTTTTTTTTTCCTTCCATGCCTTAAAAGTGATGACTTTATTCGTATATATATATTCTTTTTTCTCTCTATTCAAGGACCAAGTAAAATTACTGAGTTATTTTGTAATTTCAGATACATTTTGGAAATTTTAAGAATTATTTTTTAATTTTTGGGTGTGATAATAAACACATAAGTATAAAAATGCAGCAATTCTTTTGAATTTTAATTAATTATATCTTACGTACTGGATATTATTTTTGACTTTTTTTTATTTGTCTTTTATTAACTGTGCACTTTCATGCGCACTCGTTTGCTTGCGCTAATTCTAGTTTTTATTATTATTGTTATCATTATTATATCAATATATTATATGTGTGATCGCATCGTTATTAGCCTTCTTTTTAGTTGTTTTAAGAAAAATTAAATAAACAAATCAACATGAGAAGAATTTTTAGCTATATTAAAAACAACTCTTTCCGAGCTTGTATTTCACTTTTTATTTAATTTACAAACTAAGGCAGACTAAGCAATAAAATTCCGCATTTTAGCATTATTCCGAATTATAAAGCATGTGTATTTAACTTAAAATATTTAATATAGAGAGTCTATTTTAAATAATAATAGAAAACTGTTAATATCCAGATGTTAACTGCCTTCTTTGAAATTCTTTTCATTCAGTTTACCAATATTCACTCCCTTCAAAAAATCTTTAGTTGCGTGTTTAGTTATTTTTACTTTAAGTTCAAGTGATGTAAATATTTAAAGCACAGATTAACTTTGTTAATTTTCTAATTTAAAAATTTTGGAATTTGAAAGATTTTAATGGAGTGTTGATTGCTGAATTCAAAATTACTTATGACTTACATAATCACCAAGTACAATCAAACTGCTCAGAAAGTCAAGTGGTTGAGTATCACGCTTCCACATCACAGGTCCGGGTTCCATTCCCGAGCTGGGCAAGTTTGACTCAGCCTTTCATCCCTACTGTAGTGGGCTCATAAATGAGTACCAAGCTTGCTTGAGGACTTAAACACTGGGGATCTCGCTCCAGACTGCCATCTGATAGGGACATCTGCTCATGCCCCTCAGCGCCCAATGATCACGTATACTGGTATGAGCACAGTTGGCCCTGGCCCTCATGGGCTGCTTCACCACTGAGTTTGAGTTTGAGCTTTCATCGTTCGTCCTCTCAAAATTAAAACAAACTCAACTTGAAACCGCTCGACTCAGATGCTGTTTCTCTTCGAAAGAAGTTAACAGATTTAAAATGCAAGGAACTATAGAACATTTAATCCACAGTTCTGAGAATCCATTTGGAAGAACTTGAAGGAGAAAAATATAATTTAATTTCTCGGCACAAGTGGACAGCTATGAAATAACTTCCTAAAAAAAACTGTAATATCCGATGCATGGACTAGTTTTCCTTAAACTTACGATGCTTTGAAAAAAAATATTATTTACTGTTCTCACAATATTTGGCGCCAAATATACATGAGAACAATTATTTTCTTCTATAAATCAAATAAAAACTAAGCTAGAAAAGAGCTTGTCAAGTGATGATTTACAATCATGCCTAAAACTGAAAACAACTAGCTATTTGCCAAAAATAGCAAAACCTTCAAAATCAACGAAATATTACTGTTCTAAGTTTTAAAAAATCATGGTCTGTTTTTCTCTAAAATTCATATGAATTTAAATATACATACATGGTGTACGCAGAATCTTTACCAAAGGGATCTAAATTAAATTTACTGAAAAGTGGATAGCTTAATGCTAGAACAACCCATGTCAATTCTATTTGAAAACTTTAGGTGTTCTGTTAATAAACTTTCCAACTTTTGAATACAAGAACAACAAAGTGAATTTTAAATATTACTATAAACATGTAATTCCAGAATAAATCATTTAATATATTACTGGTATGGAAATATTTTCATGAAGCTTAAAAGCTTAATTTCCATCATTATGATACTTTGACAAAGGATGTTCTTGCCTTGAGCCACAGAAAATATCTTTGAAAGCTTTTAATTTTTGAAGGAATAGAAAATGCTACTGAGTGTAAAAATTTAAATAATATAAAAATATTATAATTACAGCCTAACAATGCGGATCTTGACTGTTACTGAGGGGATACCCCTTTCTCTTCTAAGCACACGTATAAATATAAATGGCTCAGTTCAGTAGCGCACACAGGACTTTTTCTAAGGGGAGGTCCAGGGTCGAAAGCTCGCCATTATTGTATCATGCTCCTTTTGATTTTGTCGATTTTCGGGAACAAAAAGCAGTAAAAAACTAATTATATTAGATAAATAATAAGCATTAACTAAAAAAATCAATCATTAACAACAAATAGTTAATTAAATTTTACGTATTATATACTTAAAATTATAATCAATTGGAAAAAAAATCAAGGGTTTGAGGGGGGTTGGCCCCCTAGGACCCCCCCTTGTGTGCCCCACTGGCTTAGTTGACACCTTATATATCTTGGTTCCCTTATTACTTGACTCTTTATCAAAATTTTCCCGACCCCTGATCTAGAGCAGGGGTGGCCAACCCGTGGCCAGCCTTGAATAATTTTGCGGCCCCCACGAGATTCTTTACAACTTTACTAAATACAATTATTTTGTGCCATATTTTTTGCTTTTAGTGCAGTGTTTTGCTACAAATAAATCCCATAAATGTTTTTGTTGATTTTATTTTTATAAGTACTTAGAAGTAAGCATTGCAGCGATACCCCACAACATCACGCTTGATTCCTCTGTAACTTTTTCAACTTACACCTGCGAATCGTTCTCAACGAAAACGAAATTTATCAAACAAAAATCCCACTCAAACTTATCTGACAAAAATCTGCATTATTAATTACGATCTGCAAATGGAGATGGACTTGCAAAAATTAAGTGAAAGAATTTGAGGAACAAAAATATCTCTATTTATATAAATTAAACATTATTGGATCTTTGCATTATAATTATTATACTATCTATGTTTGTATACATGAAAAATAGCGAAAACAGTAATAATAGTTCATTCTGTTTTAAATTTTCATTCCAATAAATGTTTGTAATGGCTCCAAATATAAAGATATATAATTCACATGCAGCACGCGTGGTTACAATTTTTGGGGGAAGTGGCACGCAAGGTCATTTGGGTTGACCACCTCTGCTGTAGACCAGGCATGTCAAACTCATATGATATTATGGGCCGCATGATCTATTTTAATCAAGTTAAGGGTCACATGCAGTAACAACTCATAAAATAGGGTTTTTAGAATGGTTATATATCCATTATCTATTTGTTAGATTCAATATCAAGTTCAATGTATTATATATATTATACATACACTGTTGTTTTATATTTCATGTTAGTCTTTTTTAACTTAAACTATGAATATTTTACATTTTATACATAAAAAAGTTCGAATAAGAAATACAGTTTAAATATTACTTTTTAGGAGATATTTGACAATGGGGTTTTCACAAAGTAAGTCACCAAAATTTGGATAATATATTGAACTGATGCAATTTTTAAAATTGATGATAAATGTTGATCGTCTAATTTTGACTTTTCTAAATTATTTTTCATGAAAGAAAATAGGTGCTCACATAAATGGTTCCAAACATAGGCATACGCATAACAAACGATAACATTTTAGGAAACCGATCTTAATGTTAAATAATAATTAATAGTTATTGTTAATTAATATTAACAGCTAAATATGTACAGAAATCTTAAATTCCAACTTCCGTACATTTTTGCTTAACCAAATAATCATATTGAGTTTCCGTTAATTTCTCCTTTGTAAGTTTTCATCACAACGATTTCAATATCGATAGATAGAGGTAAAGTAAAAATCACAGTTTTTAAAATCAGAAAATCTATCATCTAATTCCTTCTTTAACAATCTTAATTTGGTTAGCAAATTCTGTTCATTTTCTATTTGTTCTTGGCAAAGAAATTATTTTTGTTTGAAAGCGTTAATATAATCAATTAACTCTGTAACGAAATAATTCTTCTCTTGAAGCTTAAGAAAAAGTTGATTGAAATGATTCGTAATTTCAAATGAAAAAGCCAGGTTCTTTACCCAACGGCCATTTTTTTTTTGGTAAGATATTATTATAGCCCACACTTTGGTGAAAATTGAAACAAACCAAGACAAAGTGGAGCCAACGTGCTTCTTTCAAAGTCAATACTGGCGGGACTGGGATAAACATGACGTTATGTCCGAATGAGTAAGAATAAGAAAATCTCGCGACTGCAAGAAAAAACTTATTTAAGTTTTAAGCTTCTAAAAATTAGAAATTAATGATGTTCTAAAGATAGTAATTCAATGTCCATTAGACAAACATTTACATTTGTAAAACTTATGGAACAAGACCAAAAAAATTAAGTTTCTACTAAGAAAACGAACATTTTGAAAGAGATGGAATTGATGTTGAAAGGCGACACATCGAAAATTTTAAGACTTTAAGAACAAATTTCTCTAAAATTTAGTTTTTTAATAAAATATTAAGAATATTCTCAAGAAAATAAATCATGCACGCTAATATTATTGAATTCTGCTGATTGCTCAAATTTACGGTTACATATTTCGACTTCAAAATATACTTTTATTATTTTTTTTTGTTTGCGTTTAATACTTCTGCCGCTTTAATTAAGCAACCACTAATAAATTCCTCTTCAGTAAATGGTTTCTATCTGTGTGTGCGTTCAGTAATTCCTCTTCAGTAAATGCAATTAATAGTGAATAATATGTTTAAATGCATTTAAAAATTTAATAAAATTTAATTTATTAAAGTAATATTAAGTGAACAATATTAATAAAAAATATAAAAAATAATATTTAATCCAAGACCATTTCTATTATCAAATGGAATTTCTTTTAAAACAAGAATAGGTAACTCGTGCATATGCTGTAAATTTATAAAAATTTCACCTGAAATACATTTCTTAAAGAAAAAAAGCTTTAAAAGCTTGATATTTAAATATTTCTAAAAAGTCTTGGTGGGCCGCAAAATATGCACTGGTGGGCCACTTGCGGCCCGCGGGACGCGTGTATGACATGCCTGCTCTAGACCAACGCAAGGAAACTATAACTATATCCTCGTAATTTCGAACTACAATCAATTGACTAAAACGATACTTGAGTCTCCTTCCACAACATGCTGCTCCACTTCATGTCGCATGTCGCTTAGAGGCATAGTTTAATTGAACTTACAGAAAAAATTCTGATAATTCATTGCGACGGCCTTAAATGAAATTGGGACTTGAAATTCGCAAAAGCTTAAGCACCTAATGTCGGGGCTCTTTAATAGCAGAAAATTTAGTATAGACTTTTGAAACACCACTCAAAATGTAGTGGCAAATTTTTAAACATTGATTTCATATATAGCAATATCTAAGCTGTTCTGCAATATAAAATAATAATAAAGATACCATTAAACCATGGACTATTAAACCCTAGGTGCATGGGAACTATCTCTATTGGGTACAAGCATTGACAAAAAAACTTTGAACTTGATAGTTAAAGAACAGCTTAAGAGAAAAAGGAAGACGTACAAAACATGTGTGCACAAGTTTTGAACTTCGAAAAAATTAATTGGTGCGAAGTGATGTTTAAATAAGGCAGATTTTATCATGGCCATAACGCGTGCGGAAAAAAGCAGATTAATTATTTTGATGTGAGTGATTATGTGATGGGATTATTTGTTTTCGATACATCTGGCTTCTGCTTAAGTTTTTTGTGTATGTAATAGTACATGTCAGGCCTTATCAATGTGATGTTAATATTATTCATTTTACTATCATTTCTTCTGCATGAACATAAATCTAAAAATATATTTCTTCATACTTTCAGTGAATAATACATCAGAATAAGTAAAAATTATTTACGCGTGTATATAAAGCAACACACATATATATATATATATATAAAAGATATCTTTATTAAACTTCAATTAAAATAATTCAAGATGTTTTGGTCACTAGTTCAATGACAACTAAAGAAACTTCAGTAGACCCTCAAAATTATAAAAATCGAGGTAAATCAGCATGAAAGTGATATATTTTAACAGCTAGAAGGTGCATTTAAAGTCATGATTTGATAAATTTTGTTGAATGATAGCAAAATTCTTTTTGAAATATTAACATGAAACAAAAGTAACAAAAGTAAAATGAACAAAAAACTTATTTAAACACTTTAAAAGTTGATCCGAAAATCTTCAATGAAAACGGTTATTGAAAATATTACCCCCCAATCAAAATTTCTCCTGAAAAATAATCACCCGTTTTCAAAATACAAAAAAAGAAGCCGAAAAATAATCGGAAAGAGATATGGGAAAAGGAAGGTTTGTGTTTTCTTTTACTCTTTCCTCTACCTTTTTTTAGTCCATGAAGGTGTGAAATTCGTAAAACTATAAAACTTCTAAAACTATATTGCTAACTAAAATAGCATTTATACAAAAAAAAATTCCATCAAATGTCAACTGCTTCTATCCAAATGTTTGCCCTTCTTAATTCAAATTTGTCCACCTGTATAATACTTGCAAAACAGTAAAGAAATAATAGAACTTCCAGAACTGTGCTGCTAGAGCACACTTATAATCCTTAATTTTAAAAAAATAACTAGATGTATATACTCTAAAAAATCAAAACTATTTATTTTTATTTCACAGACTCTTCAAAAAAGGAATCTTCGTCTATGTGGATGAACATTTTTTTTTAATCTACGTCTAAAACAAGTTAATCTTCCCTTACATCAGATCATGGTGCCTTTTTATCTTAGGAAATAAAGCATAAAAATTTAAAAACTTTCAAAAAACTCGTTTCCTCTGTTAAAAAAGATCTCACCATCTTTTCCAGCAGACTCTTATCGAATATCTAAGAAAGAGCTTTGAGGGGAGGAGGGGACATCCCCTTTCAACAGTCACGTTCATTCAATATTTGCACACTTTTCCCCAATGTCCGCTGAACAGAAATATTACCCCTGTCTGTAAACATTCCCAATCCCTAGCTCCCTTCCCATTAATTGTGGATGGATTCTTGATTGATGGCTAACTAGATCCAAAACATCGAAAAGCGCTCTTTTCGATCGATTGCGGCTACTATCATCTATCTATTTTCGTAAACACCGTAGAAAATTCACGATTCCTTACGTGTTTTTGTGTTTCCCCTGGAAATAACAAGTAGGTGCGGCTACATTTCCCGGGGGTTTGCATGGGGCGAAATTCCCGGATATCTTCCACCCACTCAACGTGCGCCCCGGTGCCGCGCGTCTTTCCTGGCAACCCCTGCAAACTCTCTGCCCAAGTTTCCTTGCCAGGTCGAGAGTCGTATTTCACGTAGATCGGTGCATGATTGTCGTTTACGGACCCGATCGAATAGCTAGGTACCATATGGTCATTTCTCCAACTCATATTTGTAGTAAAAAGACTTCGATTTTTGCTGTCCTGTGAACATCTTTTTCATCGAACCTTTGAGCTGAGAGTAAGTTTTCCCGTTTCCATCTGATTTTCTTTAAATAAGTTGATTTTCTTAATGAAGTTGTATTTTTACGCAGGTATACAACGCCTTGGACTCATTAGTCTTTTGTGAGTGAGCAAGGGAAAGTATTAAAGAAATTATCAATGAGAAACTTTGGAGTGGATGGTATTATCAGTTAATTAAGAAATTAATAACTTGGTAATTATAGATTAAGAAAAAGTTATATTTTAAATGGATGAGAAGGGGATTGATGTTTATTTTTTAAGAAAGAAGGATTTTTTTAAAGAAGTCTTCAAAAAATGTGTATACATTTTAAAAAATAAAAATATTTCTCATTGATATCGCATAATAACTTGTACAAAGAAAAAAATAATTTAACAGTTCTGTTCTCATTTAGAGATAATGTAAAGATACAAATTGAAGAAATTAGAGCTCACTCACCTTAAAATTATATACATACATATATTGTTATTAAATTCTTTCCTTAAAAAAAGTATTTTATTTCTTCATAATTTAAATAATAAAAATATTTATTAGTTATAAATGGTTATAGAATATGCAATATATAATAATGTATCCCAAAAAATGTACTTAATTTGCTACGAAAACGTATTAATATCATACAGTATATAATGAAGATTCACTCTTAACTGAAATGCGTTCATTCATTTGTGAAATAAATACTATTATTTTTTTTTCTGTTGAGTATTATCTGAGTACCGTGTCACTTATTAAAATATACCTAGGAATTTTGATTAAAAAAAAGTTATAGTACAAGCTGTTTAAAAATTTTGGCACTAAGTTCTAACAATTCATAATTTTATATTTGATTTTACAGCAAGAATTAAAACAAAAATTACCTTTATCAAGACTAGCAACGTTAAAAAATATTAAAAAATTATATAATTTCTCTAGAGATTTTTATTTCTATATATTATAGATTTTGTATCTATATAATATATTATATCTATATTATAGATTTTATATCTATATTACTAGATTTTATATCTATATAGTTTTTAATTATTCTATGTAATTTAAACAGAATTAAAGTTTTACACTGAACAAAAATTTTCCTGCTTAAAATATGAAGTTAAAATAAGATATTAAATTTGATTTACCTAATAACCTATATTTTTATTTAATCTAAAAGACTAATAGAGGCATCTTAAAAATGATAGTAATTTTTGTAAATTTTTGTTTTTCTATCAATAACGGACTGTATTAGTAATAATTTTTTTTAATTTAAATAAGAAAAATATTTATTATTTGTTCCAGAGATGGAAGTACAAAAATATTGTTTGTTTATATAAATATATAACAAAGTTTGGTTTTGTTACATAAAATTGTTTTGTATTGGTAATATACAAGATTTAAAAAGAGTAACATATTGTTCTAAAATGCATCTTTTATTTATTGTTTGCCATTCTATTTATGAAAACTTGAAAAAAAAGTGTTTTTCCACTTTATAATAAAGGGCTTAATGAATATGAATTTTTTGAAAACACCTTGCTATTTTTAACAATGCAATAAAAGGCAAAACTAAGATATATACAAATTTTCTTCAAAAGCGTACTTAGTTTCTATTTTTAAAATTTTTTTTCTGTATAATATGAATCAATAATTGAAACAACTGAAGCTTTTAGCTAAAGTTGGAAAAAAAAGCAACAGCAACTAGTGGAGAAATTCAATATAAAAATAAATAAGAAACATATTGATTAAACGTTGATTTTTCATAACAAAATAAAGGTAAAACAATACACATTTTTTTTGTTGATATAAAAGCATAAAGTAACATGAGGTACTTATAAAGTTCTTACAGATTAATTAAACAATTGATCACTTAACAATTTCAAAATTCCGTTTCGTCTATCTAATGCAAGGAGTATAATAAATATCAAAACAATAAAGTACCGATAGTGATAAAAAAATACTTAAATGCATTGCATATTAAGTTTTCAGATAAAGGAATCAAATTTATAGCTACAAATATTTTAAAGGCAATTAAAAAGGAGGGAAATAGATACACAAAAAATAATTTTAAAAAAAAAACCCGTCCAATTAGCCTTATATGTTATCTAAAGAAACGTGTAATTCATAAAGATTAAGAATTATTGCAACAAGAAAACTTTCATATATTTCAGCAAATTATTTTATATGATCATCTAACTTTACTATAAATAAGTAGAAATCCCTATATATATATTTAGAATAACAAATAATTTCAAAATAAAATAAATGTAACATTGCTTTATAATTACTTAATTTTTACACTTCTGTGCGTGTAACCCCGTGGTAAACGCCACAATCCTGCCTTTGCTTTATAGTGACGCACTGCTCCCACAGCTGGTGTGATGGTATGGGGTGCCATTGCCTACAATACACGGTCACCTCTAGTATTGATCCGTGGCACCATGACAGCCCAGCGGTATGTCCATGACATCCTGCAACCACATGTGTTGTCACTCATGCAACAGCTCCCAGGAGCCATTTTTCAGCAAGACAATGCTCGGCCTCACACGGTAAGGGTGTTACTACCCTTCCTTGGTCTGCCCGATCCCCAGATTTGTCTCCAATTGAGCATATCTGGGATCATTTGGGATGGCGAGTTAGGCATGCATCCCACGAGTTTGAAGGAACTAGAGACAAGGTTTCAGCAAATATGGAACGAAATGTCTCAAAACATCATACAGAACTTGTATGTCTCAATGCCCGATCGTATCGCATCGTGCATTCGCGCTAGAGGGAGTTCAACAGGGTATTAAATCCTTCATTCTTTTGTCTTTTTCTCTGAAATAAATGGTCCTTTTTCTTTGATTTCCAAATCATTTACTTATATCAAAGTAGTCATTACGTATGTAAAATTTCGTTTCATTTTGATTACTCCTTCTTGGTGTGCTAATGTTTTTGTCCATGAGTGTATATACTTCCCTTTACATACCAATTTCAATATTTTTAACTTTTGCTGATTAAGCTCATTGTATGCATCGTTTCCTTCTCATTGGGGAAGTATGATTGGCTTGTAGCACAAAATAGTAAAATAAGTTTAAAAAATTGTATATGCTTGGGTATCAGAATATTCTTAAAGCTATTTAAAAATACTTGTATTCTAATTACGGAACATTTGCTTATATATGTATCATTATGTGCTTTTGCATCTATAAATTTTATTTTAAAACTGAAGCCCTTTTTATTTCTAGTAACCAAAATATATTTGAATGCATGTCTATTATTCTATAATATACGCTCATTGTTATTTATTTCTAAAATAAGCTGTCAATTTTCATGTACGTGCATAAAAATTAAGTTCTAAATTGCCATTCGAATTATTATCAAAAACAAGATATTTCTGTGATATTTATTTTATTTTATTTTTAAAAGAATATACTTCGGCATATATATCGATAAAAAATTCTTTAGCCATATATTTAGAATTTTTATCTGTATATAAAAATTCCATATATAAAACCCATACTTAAAAATCATCATTGAAAGTGAATAATTCATTATTAAGTTGCAGAAACACATATACAAATTTTTATCTGTATATAAAAATTCTATATATAAAACCCATACATAAAAATCATCATTGAAAGTGAATAATTCATTATTAAGTTGCAGAAACACATATACAAATCTATGTGTGATCTACATATTTATTACAAAAATGAACATGATTGTCATAAATATTTAGATCATACATATAAATATATTTATGGCAATATATATAAATATACAATTTTTTACAGGATTCTCAAACAGTAAATCAAATTCCATGCTAAACATGAATTAAATTGACTAAATTAAATAGCAAATCATCTTTTAACAAATCTTTTATGCTAAATTAGCTAGAAAGGGCATAAAAGATAAATAAAGATAAAAAGAAGCATTTTTGCTACTTGGAATTAAATCATTCGTTCATGTAACATGGCATTCTAACTTCGAGAATCATTAATGCGTTTAAACGTTTAAACGACCATGTATTTAACTGAGATAAACCTCTGGCAGAAAACCAATTTATCGTCAACTGGTAATGTCTCCATTCATGATTCAAAGATCATGAAAGAGTAATTACTGCTGAATTCAGACTCATTAAATGCTTTTCTAAATCATTGGAAAAGTTAAATAACCTTTCACTTGAGATTTATAATGAGGGACAAAATTAAAGACAATTTCTGAATAAGCGTTCCATAATATTACATTATATCTTTCCTTAAAAAGGATAATTAACTAAGAGTCCAGATCAGTGCTTCTCAAACTTCCAATACTTGCGACCCAATATTCAATCATAATCATCATCGCCCCCCTCCATTCAATGACAATGCTTTGAATTCAAAAATACGATACTTTGATGCTAAAGCTACCATACGACTTTAACCTCTTAAGTGTCACTGGCGTATATAAACGTCTCGCTCAGCCAGTGCGTAAATTGCCCGGACATATATACACGGCTTTTCAAAATACGATCTTTTCTGATCACTCCTATCCATAAAATTACTCCGAAGGTTTTGGAATGCAATAAAATTATCTTGACAGTGTTGGCGAAGGATTTACTTATTTCTCAGAGGATTTGTTAATTTATTCCCTTTCTCGTCCCCCCCCCCAATACACCATATATGCGCGCATACGTGCAAAACGGTGGCATTTGGGAACGAATCACGAAACTTTTAATTTTAGCATATAATTTTATATATGACAAGCTCGTTGGGTCACTGGTAATTATTAAATTTGTTCTTAACCTAGTATTGCTGAATTATTGATAAAATACATTGTGCAATACTGATACATTTATATGTATATTATATCAGTGTAAATGTTTTTTTAAATTTTTTATCATATCAGAATGTATTTTGCTTGTTTACTTTCAATAAATTAATAAATTTTTTAAAATATTCTTTTGTTTTCGACTTTTCAATATGCTCGCGTCCCCTTCCTAAGGTCATCGCGCGTCCCACAGTTTGAGAAGCACTGGTCTAGTTAAATTATAAAATATTTAAACTTATTTTATTTTTACGAAGTTTTTTATCGTGTGTTTTAAAAGATCCAATACGTATAGTTTTAATTTTAGTGTATGTTAATTTATTTCTTCTTTATTTTATTTCTTCATATTTTATTTACTACGAAAAACATGTTTGATGAAATATAATGATTTCTTATACGGACTATGATTAGAGCTGTAAAAACATTTTACACTATAAAAAAGGAGAAATTTTCTTTTCTTTCCGTGAATATATATATACGTTTTCTTTTTTCATTAAGTTCTCTTCTATTTTTTCCCAAAACTAAATCATGACTGAATACAATGATTCAAAATACATATACACTTTAAAGAAACATTTAACCGACTACATATGTCTTTGCATTTTAACTGCACTAGTGTTCCAAAATGCCACGCTCTAGTATTATACGAGGCAATTTTTGAATGCATCTTATTGTGAAACTTGAATACATATTGGGAGAAGTTAATTTCGGTTTCATCTTTTTGTCAAACCCTAATCGGGAAAACTTAATTTTTGCACACAAAACTGAATTACTGAACTACTAATAGGGTTTCATTTTTATTTTTTTTATTTCGTTATTTTTTTATAAAACAATGCTTCTCTAAAAGCTGTATAGCCTATAAAGCCTGCCACGCTGTATAGCAGCCACTTTAGTCGAATATGCAGTTGCTACAAAACCTTAAAAATCTGTATGCATGTAATTCACAATATATATATGGACAACATATGTACAAAATATGTCAATTTTTAACTACTAAGTATATTTTATTTATTACAAAACATTTGATTTTTGCAATAAAAAAATTTGATCATTTGTGTACCCAAAACATCAACATAAACTGACGGTTAAAGGATTAATCAAATTTAAAATATTAAATCAACTTACTTTTTTGCCCCTTTAATTACGAGTTCACATTTGACCTTAGACTCTGTCAGACGCAAACACTAAGCTGTAAAGAATTTTCTAGAACTGCATCCTGAAAATATTTTTTACCATTTTATTCTCTTGGTGATTTTACTCCATTTTTTATATCATCTACTCCTAAGAGAGTACAAAAAAAATTCAGTTACATCAACCAGAGTCTAAATTTACAATGAAATATAACCACTAAACTAAAGAATTAAAACCGTAACTATTCTAGAAACAAAGTTTTTTAATTAAGTTATTCTTGTTTCCCTCCTTTTTTCCCCCTTGTTTCTTTGTTTGAACTTATTTTTTACTGTCCTAGCAGGAAACTATAACACGTTAATGTACCTTGTCGGTTGCAGCTCCTTTAACACAAACACAAGGTACTTTAATTACTTAATGCAACAAGAATCAAGAATAGAGCACGAGATATCTTCGGTAATTAGAGGGACCCTGGAAACCATAAATTTTAATGACCACGGAAGTAAACTGCGGAAATGTTACGTGAAGCATTTCCTCTATTTCCTTTCCGTTTATCTCACTTACGTATTCGTGGTCGATTGTGATGCTGAAAATCAATAAAGGTAACCGAACAGTAGCGGAATTGATTTTGCATTGAAATGAATAAATAGAAGCAATTTCTACGATTGAAATTCATTGATTCGATTAAAATATAGTTAATTGTTAATAATAAAAATTTACTGTTCAAATTATGCTGTTTGAATGAACTAAAATAAAAGAAAAAGGCGAGTGAGTTGGGTTTTTTTTCAAACAACATTTAAGAATAGAATCAAATTTATGAGCTGAATAAGTTTATAAAGGTGATTGACTAAGTTTGAAGCCTTGATTTTGAAAAAGCTGTATAACTAAATGATTTTTTGATAGTATCAGTGTAATTAGATAATACGTTTAAAGTTGTTTTAAGAATTTTTTCAAGAAAAATTATTTAAATGCAATTCTTTACCAAAAATGAAGAACGAATGATATATTTTCAAAACATTCTCCTTTAATGAAAAATGCTTCTGTGATAATTATATTTTGCCTATATGTAGCTAAGACATCTGTACAGAGCTTAATCTAATATTTTTGAAATATATAAATTAGAAATGTATTTGTTCGTATTTTAATATATCAGAGTTGAAAAATTTTAACAAAAAACATCGGGTATTATTTCAATTGATCGTAACTCTGAAAATAATGCGAATTTTTCAAAAATCCCATTTTAGGCTTTGTATAGAAGTTCTACCAAAAAAAA
Source organism: Trichonephila clavipes (assembly GCA_019973935.1). Lineage (NCBI taxonomy): Eukaryota > Metazoa > Arthropoda > Arachnida > Araneae > Nephilidae > Trichonephila > Trichonephila clavipes. The sequence goes on from BMAU01016622.1 coordinate 122,739, forward strand.
GCAAAATATTATTGTAATAGAAGCATTTTCCATAAAAGAAGAATTTTTTGAAAATGTTATTTTTTTTCCTCATTTTTTGCCAAATAAATGTATTTAAATAATTTTTTTCTGGTGACAATATTCTTAAAACAATTTTATATATATATTTTAATTCAACTGACTCTAAATATCTAAAACATTATTCATTTTTACACTTTTTCAAAATTACGGTTCCGAACGTACTTAGTCTCTGTAAAAACAAAATATTTGTAACCATATTGACATTCACTTTTACGAAGATCTTAATATCATACAAATATCTTCTAGAGGATTTATTTATACCTTAGTTAAAATGTTTCTTAATCATTTATATTCCCCGTATAGTCTTGAATCATATCTATACTTTAATAGGTTTCGTTTCGTTTATATTATACTCAAAAATTCTTAATTTAAGGATTTTAAAAAATTTGTTGGTTGCCTCCTATCATACTATGTAAAACAGATTTTGTGCTCAAAATTTTAATAAAAAGCTGGCCAGTTAATGTTTTAAGGAAAAATTTTAAATTTGTGAAGTGATTTTAAAATGCTACTCCTACCGCAAAAATTTTCTTTCAAGCATGAAATTTGATTTACAAGTACATCGAACTATGTATAACAAAAGGTGGCATGGGTTTTGAGATAACATGATTGGTATTCGTACAATACTTCTTTTTAGGAATGCTTACCGAAAACTCCTTAAAAAAGTATAAATTCTGAGTTCAATTATTTTTTTAAAAAAATAAATATTGATTTGACAAAAATGCATACCAACTTTTGTTACATATACTATTAGCAATAGGTCAAAAAATTCAAAGCCTTTGGCATAATAGAAAAAAGCCTTAGCATTTTAAATGAAGATAAACTACTTATTTTATCTTTCTGAGATAAGTCAGTTTAAAGTTTTGATTTGCCATAGAGATGTGAATAAAAACAAACGTATAAGCTAGCATTATTTTGCATTTTTTAAGTTTAGAGCTTTCAAATTTTGTGAGGTTATAGAAAAGTATATAAAAAATAATTTAAGCTAAAAATTTAGATTTGATGTTTTGACCGATTTTTGTCAATTCAATCGTTCTGTGTCCTCTTAAGACAGGAAATAATATGAAAAAAGCCCTCGAAATTAAAAGCTACTTAGAAGTCACTTTATCAAGATAGCACTCACTATTAAATCGATTGTTAAGATTGCTTTACGAGTGGGTACACTGTCTCTCACAAAGCATCAAATTATAACTAAAATCTTTCTACTTTTAAGTTATTAAAGAATTTTCCTAACGATCTAATTTAACCAATGAGTAAAGCCTATCTATCCTGAATTTTAAATTTGCCGTTTGACAAATTCGATGAAAATAAGGTATTTGACAAATTCGATGAAAATAAGGTACATACGTATGAGGGGTTATCTACTAATAAATCTTAGTGAAGTCTGTTAAGATTTTTAAAAAATACCAATAAAAATACTTATCTGCGGTGCAATAACTAGGCATACGGCTCGCAAAGCGAGCATCCATCCCATATCCGGTAAGTAGATGTGGAACGACTGTGAAAGTTATCGTGCTGGGGTAAGTAGCAAGCAGCTGATTGGTCAAGCCAATCGTTGAGGAAAGTTCATAGTACTTGATGATTTTAGAAATCTTGGGTGAGAGCTGAGTGGGAGCTCTCTGATTGGATCCTGGTGGGTGATGATAGTGACTCTCATTGGCTGCTCAAATCTCTCTCAGAAAGAAATTTAAGTAAATACTTATCTCTAAGGTTGAGAAAGCATTTTTATAAATTTTGTTCTTCAGGTGATTGACTGCGCTCGGAATTAGGAATTTGAAAAAGCGTATAAATGAATATTTTTTTAACATTTTGTGTCAACTTAATTAGAGAATATATCTTTAAAATTATTTTAAGAATATTATTATAAAAAAATTATTTAAATGCAATTTCTTCACAAAAAATAAAGAGCAAATGAGATATTTTCAAAACATTCTCCTTTTATGAAAAATGCTTCTATAATAGTATTTTGCCTATATATAGCTAAGACTTCTATACAGAGCCTGAAGTAGGATTCTTGAAATGTATAATTTTGAAGTCGATTTATATTTCATATTTTAATATATCGCAGTAGAGAAATTTCAACAAAAAACACCGATTATTATTTCAATTAATTGTAACTCTAAAAATAATGTGAGCTTTTCAAAAACCCTGTTTCAGGCTCTATATAGATATTCTAGCTATATATAAGTAAAATATTACTGTAATAGAAGCACTTTCCATAAAAGAAGTAAGTTTTGAAAATATGTCATTTTTTCTGCATTTTTTGCTAGAAAAATGCATTTGAATAACTTTTCTAGTAATAATATTTTTAAAACTATCTTATATGTATATTCTCTATTTCAACTGACACTAAATGTAAGAAAAATATTCATTTATACGAATTTTCAAAGTCACAAATCCGAACGTAGTCAGTAAACCTTAAGAATGCCATTATTTTCATTAGCACTCGAATTTTAATCTGACCGACATATATATAAGAGATTCCCATTTTTTTCTTCCATACTTAACATCTCCATTTAATATTGTAGTAATTTAAAAATCATCCAAGTAGATAGTTATAAATTCACAAACAATTTTTCATAATTTTTTTTCTGTGCATAGCAATTTGCACTCAAAGAACTATTTCAACTGAATAGAATTAAGAACAAGATACAAAATATCATAAAAAGTAAAAATGCATTTCTTCGAAATTTTCCCACTATTACACACATACGTAAGTATTGCTAAGAGAGTTCTTAAGTTCGAATTTGCAAAAGATTGCCTCGAAATTTTTGAAATATATTATAAACTTATCAAAGTAAATTTTTCTAATTCCATATTTTTTGAAGTCTCATAACCTTAATAAGTCATCTCTATATTAATTCATTGAACCTTGCTAGGATTTGGAATGTGGAATATTTTTTAAATGTTAAAAAAATGTAATCAAAATTCCCCCTATAATTTTAATCCTAAAAAAGAACACTAAATGTGTAGTCTTCCAGTAACAATAAGCCAATTCAGTTTATATATCAATCAATGTTATTATTGTTTAATCGTATGCTGCTTACAAACAGAGAATAGTAAAAAAGAATTCAGAGCTCTATTTTTAAGCGAGGAGATAGATTTTATGTATATATATATATATATATATATATATATATATATATATATATATATATATATATATATATATATATATATATATATATATATATATATATATATATTTGCAATACTCTTAACAAAAGTGTTTCATGTGGGAAAGTGGTCAATGGGCTTAAAGGTTACCGTTTCTCTCTCTCGTCAGTCTTTTAATAAGAATACTCATCATACTTAAATTATTCTAAATATGAAACTGTAATCAACCAGCACTTTAAATTAAATCATTTCAGAATATGAATTGAATGTATTCAGATTTTTTAGAACAGATCAAATATAAAAACGCCATCAAAATGGCATCAAGATTTGATTTGATTTTTTTCATTAACATCGCACTTTAACAATAAATAAATTCAGAACTGAATTCAATTGTTTCAAAGGAAAAATTTACACCTAATTAAGAAAGATTCGTACAGGTGAATTCAGCAAACATCCTTTCTATGAAAAGCAAATTTCTCTTTAAAACAATAATTTATCATAAAACAAACTCGAGAGAAAAAAATTTTTAAATTCTGTCCTTGAAAATTATTATGATGGCTTTCTTTTTCTTTTCATTTTTGTCATTCAAACCTCTATTAGTTTAATCAAATATAACCACAACGCATTTTTAATTCTAGTACTGTTGAATCCTTTAGCTTGATCTTTAGCTAAACTCTTTACAAACATGTTTATTTTTTCTTTTTAATTGATACCATTCACAAATCCGGCAGCTGTGAAAGATGAGTATGTAAGCCTTTGAAATGGATTATGTGTATTTAAAGTTCTATATGTTATTTTCAGTAATTTTTTTCCTATAGCTGCTTTTTGATTTATTTACGCAATGGTATTGATTTTTGCGTTGGTGAATTATCCTTATTTTTTCTTTTGACGTACTTTGAGGATCATCTATGACGTATGCTCAGATATGTAATACGTCTTATGCGGTTGCTAATGACAACCACATAGTAGAAAACAAAGCAAATTTCAACTAAGATCAGCACTCCCAAAATAGTTATGATTTCATGGGAATTTAGTGACGTCCATCTGAACGCTATCGCAATCGGAGGTCAAATTATTAAGATATTGCTCGGTAGGTTTTTCTTTCCGCAGACAGATTAGAGGGCCGACAGTATGAGTTGAAATCGCCTTCATAAATTCGGAATGAACTTCTAAGCACTAATAAAAATATGCTCCATAGTATATCAATGAGCAGAACATAAATAATCATTTTTGATTAAATCCTTTATTATATCTAATTTAATGCTTTATTTATTGCCTGTAGAGTTTAATAGTTACTGTAAATCTTGTATCCCTTGCCTCCCTATCACTAAATTGAATCTGTCATGTGGCTTTTCAATCAAGTCAGATTTACTTCCTTCAGTGGAAGTATAGGGTGTGTGTGTGTGTGTGTGCTCCTCTGCGAGGAATAAGTTAATATTTGTACTTAATCAAAGCTTTTAATTAGAATTAATAATTATTATTATTACTTCCTCGATCGTTCTTTTATTTTTAAGATACGTTTTCAGAGAGATTTCTATTATTCCAGAAGAATGCAATTTTGAAATTTTTTCATTGAACACTTTTAAACTACATTCCATTCTACAACAATTCGGACCTCCATTTTGCGAACTTTTCCCAGGAACCAAGAGCATTTTACTATTTTCTTCTTAAAGTAACCTCCAAATAACGAAGTTAATTTTCTGTTTAATGAACTTTTTCTCTTGTGATTCAATTTTTTTCTCCCTATTTTTAAAATATTTGCAGACATTTTAAACTATTTACTCTTTTAATACATTTTGTGGTGATCAATGGCCTTTAAGTATTTTACCAGCTGTCTAACTCACCAAGAGCAATACAATTGGCGTAATTTTTCAAACAAGAAAATAAAATTAACATATTTTATCATTGATTAAATTTAAGGACTCACGTGGTAATGTATGCTTGAAATTACTGGTTATAAAATAATGTATACTCAAAATTAATGGTTATAAAATAATGTATACTTTAAATTAGTGATTATAAAATAATGTAAGTTTAAAGTTACTTGCAGGGAAAAAATTAGAAATTGTCATAAAAATTCATCAATATTAATGTAAATTTTTTAAGCTGAAAATCCAATGTATTCCTGGATAATGCTTATTTCTTGGTTTTCTTGAAGATTTCTTTTTGATGGGTAATATATATAAAATAAATAGATATTAATTTACAAACAAAGGCAAGTAACTCCTTCTTTTGTAGATGTATTGTGTTTATGAACTTAAAATTTGTTTTATGCGGTTTATAAAGTATACTAAAAGGTAAATTTCTATTTAACGAATTTTCCCCAAAACGAACTTTTAATCAGGATTAAGTGACTTCGTTAAATAGAGGTCTCACTCTATCTTTGTATTCATTATATGTACCTAATACTTTTATTAATTATGCATATTCTGTTGGGTTACTTTTAAAACCGAATTCTTCCACTGTGCCTCAAAAATATAAATCTTTTTAAAACAAAAATACTTTGCTTTGAAAAGAGCATTTAACACTATCACTGCTTAATGGCTGCTGTAAAAAAGATAATTAATCCTCAGAAATTATTTTCCATTTTTTTAGAAATGTTGGCTGTTTCCTGAGAAACACGAAAATAGCAACAACAAAAAAGTGTTTTGTGGTATTTAACGTAGTGTTGACAGTGATAATTAAAGCATTCTTTCAAACTTTCTCAGCACCTTAATTGCATATACAAGAGATCAGGCTCTTTAACGAAAAAAAAAACGATTACATTTTTTACTTCCAAAACAATTAGAAATTATATATCCTGATTAGTTATTGATTATTCACTTTTAAAATTAATTTATTCATAGTTCATTTCATTCTTCGGATTCTGTTTAAAGAGATAATTGACCCATTTATCCAGCATCAGCAGTGATTAAATCATAATCATTAAAAGAATTTATCACCAGTAAAAGAACTATAAGATAATTATTTATTCACTAAGGGGAAAGATCAATAACGGGAGAGTACTTATCACATCTCTGTTATCGAAGTTAATCTCCATATATTTAAGCGATCAGCTATGCGCCTAAAAGATGAAAGAAAGCCGAGAATTAAAGTGATGAGATAAGTGCAATTTTTATATATTTCACTTCCTAACTCTAATAATTATTCATGAGCAGCATGAAATAACGTATATTAAGCAAATGGTGATGACAGTGTCTCAAAATGATAAAAAACAAATCGACTTATCTGAAGTCTCACAGGAACTTATTCAAGGTCTAATAATTGCATTATCTAAGTTATTAGAAGATTAAATGTTCGTAGTTATACATTCAGAACTACAATATTTCTGTTTAACAAAAAAAATATTTTTAATACTTATATTAAATGAATTAATTTTAAGTACTTCTCTCATAAGAGTGCATACCAAGACTGGTCTATTACAATTGAACATTGAAAGTATTCGCATTTTGTATTTAGTGCATTTTTCTGTTTATTTTCAATATGAGTTATTTCCTTTTCTTTTCTTTCTCGTTTCATTTGGAGTTTTCAAAATTACACCTTAACTTTGCATACATTAAATCATCGACTGGGAGAAAAATGTAATAACATAGAAACGCATACAAATTTTACAACTGGAAGAAGAAATTAAGTTATATAATAATAAAACTTGTGGATATTATTTCACCTATTAACCATTTAAATAAAATTATCACTTAACACTTAAAATATATATACTCACTGTACACGTAAGAACTCCATTCAATTTTAAAGATTGTATAACGTTTTTCATTTCTTACAAGTTTATTACGAATAGTTAAGAATAAACAAATGCTTTTAAAAAATTGTTTCCCTTAACACTAAAAAGACTGAAACTTAGTATTATATATACCTATATTGCCCAAAAGCAGTCAAAATGACTGCATTGTGAAAGAATGATTAATGTGTAAGGAAATTTGTTTAAAATTAACTTTTAATATTTCTTTACATTACTTATAGTCATAAAACAAGTTATTAGTAAATATTATCAATAAAAAGTTTACTTCACTTGGAAAAAAATAAATTCTAAAAAATTCTGATATTGTGCATTATATATTTATTTGTTCTGATAGAAATTAAAAAGCAGTCACACACAAAATGACTTCCTTGGGCAATCTAGTGTTAAAGATAAGTTGGGGTGAGGAAATTTTTCATAATCAAATAAATGCTAAATGATTTTAAATCCAACAAATTTCTAAGAAAAATGTTGAATATAGTTAGGGATGAAAGTTAACAAAAATAAGACGAAATTCTCAAACAATTTTTCAACTATGCTGAAACTCAAAAGTAACGTTTTACGCATCACATCTTCATTTGTTCAAAAAAGGCATTAAAAGCGAAAAAATACTTGCTCTAAAAAAACATTATTTAATGTTTTGTTGTTCTAGCTGCTTTGTATTACTGAATTTATGTAATGTAAAAATATACTGATTTCTTTTGATATATAATGCTTAAGAAAATTTTTTGTACATCTATGGAAACATAAATAAGTCTATAAGAAACTTTTTTTACTTTAAAATAATTAATTAAAATATTGAGTTATAAAAGTTAAATCCTCCCATTTTCATAATAATGTATATTATGTAATTTATTTCTGTTTTTAGTACTCATTTTCTCGAATGTAGAGTTTTACTTTTTATTTTAAAGAAGCAATTATAGAGAGAAAATCGTAGTTTTTATTAAAATATCTTATATATATATATATATATATATATATATATATATATTAAGCATTGGTTGAAAAAAAGATTTTACTGCGAATTTTACTAATTGAAGTATCAAATATTTAAAACAAAAAGAAGTTGAGCTTGTGCTATAATGATTCATTTTTTGTAGTTCATAGTAGTTAAACTCTTTGCATAAATACATTTTAAAGAATTTTATCTACTTTTATCCTCAAAACACTGACTAAATCTGGAGCCTCTTTTATAAATAAAACAGAAAATTACTTACTTTTTTAAAAATGTTCTATTTCTTTTAGAGCATTTATTTCTTGAACTAATTTATAAAAAATATTTTTTGAATAATTTTCAGAAGAAAATGAAGTATTTCATAACATTTATTAACAATTACAAAATTATGGCTTGATAAAGCTACATTAGTCGATGTCAATGGTAACATTTAAAAATATCATTTACCTCTTAACTTTACCTCCCAAGACATATGATTTGGATTATTTTAAAATATTCAAGTATACGCACAATTTAACTTTATAAATCTCAATCATAAATGAACATCTTATTAACTCCCGTCAGTAAATAAACATTTTATTAACTCTTCATAAAACAGGAAATTATATTAAATTTTAAATCTTATAATCCGTCAGTAAATGAACTTATTAGTATATTATTTATTAAACTATTTGCTATACGAGAGACAAACTATTTGCTATACGAGAGACAAACAATTTGCTCCATAATTTAATTAATATTGTCTAAACTACGATGATTTCCTTCATTTGCAAAATTCTTAAACTAATTATGGAGGAAAAGCTTATTGATAATGATATCGAATTCTACAATCCATGCTTTAAATTCTTCTGCATTAAATGAACGCGCGCATAATTTAATGATTATATTTTGCATTAAATTCTTCTGCACTAGAAGCATGTCAATAATATTAGATGAAATTCTTCTCACAATAATTCAACCATTTCCATTTGAGTTGTATATATTAATTCCATTTTACTTCAAATAAGATTATACTTTAATTTTACGTAAGATAATTGTACTTTTTTTTCAAAGTGAAAATGCGAAAGTCACAATTTATGTATTGGTATTAATATTCATGTGCACCAGAAATTTAATAAAGAAGTAATTATATTGTTTTAGAAATGAGAGGTTTATAGCATTGTGATTATATTATTGTATATCTACGTTTCAGTTTCTCATTTAATCTTGTTCCGTTTCGTATTTTCTCTCTTTCTTGATTAAATGTGACAATTTGAGCAAAAATCTTCAATCTGAGTCTAAGAAACTTATTCTTCGATAATTAGAGAAGTGAAATTTCTAATTTTAGAGAATTCAAGATCAAATAGAAAATATTTGCTATACTAATTAAGTATTTCAGGTAAAAGAAACTTATTTACATGAAAAAATATCTGTTTCATTACGATGTTTGTAAGGCAACTATTTCGAGTTTGGATTTTAATATATATTCCAAATAAAATATTAGTTTTTAAAAGTTTATTGTTAATGAGAGTAGTATTTTTGTTCTTCAAACATTTATTTAAAAAAGGACTGTCAGAGTTTGATATTTGAGAATTTTTTAGGTCTAAAGAATTGATTTCAGTTACGAGTCTAGGCTGCGGTAGCCCAGTGGTCAAGGTATCGGATCATGGCTGGCATGTCATGAGTTCGAGCCCAGTACCATTAAAGACCCGCCATGTAGGGCAGCGATGCACGTTAAATTTGTGGAGAGCTCGAACGTTCTCCCGTTGGTGTGGTAGTTAGGAGAGGGGTGCCAGCTCAGATGTCGTCCTCGTCACTTGACCATTGTTCAAAATTACGAGGTCCGTCACCAAAAGCCCTCGTGTAGCTGAACAGTGCGACGTTAATATTCACTCACTCAGCTATAAGTCTAAGTTTTTATTAAAAAATTTTAATACAGTGATAAGCGTTTAACGTGAAAACGCTTAAGACGAAGTATCGGTTAACACGAAATAATACAACGACCCCGACAAACTCCTTTATATTTTCTTGCATTTTAATTTCTCTATACACGAAACGAAAGTTGCCTAACACAAAAAGATTTCCCTTCTGGGAATGAACAAAATACGGAAAACACCTGCCGGATTGGACTGTCCTATTGTATTATCGGAAGAATTCATTGCAGTAGGTGATGATGATAATGTGTGTACAATTCCAATTATCGCACATAAAGACATTTTGAACTTAGTTCGAAGCTCAAAAGATATTGATGCAGATTCCGACAATGAAAATGAAATGAATAATTCAAATCCTCTGCTCCCAAATCATCCGAAATGAGGAATGTCATGAAAGGTATGTGCAATTATTTAGACGCATATTTCAATGGTGAAATGAATAACAAAATGGAGGATATTGAACAATTTCTTGACAATTTGATGCTAAAAAAAGCAATGCAAAGAAAAATATCAGATTACTTTCCAAAATAAATGTTTGTTTTTCAAAAAAAATATTGTATTTGAAAATTCTGTATTAAATTTCCGTATTAAATTAATTCTGTATTAAGTTCTAGGGAATGTTTTTGTTTCATTGAGTTTTATTAAATAAATGCATATATACATATCCATGTGGATTAAATAAACTCTAATAAACTTAATTTTGTTGATATATGGGTGGGGCGCGATATTCTTTAACACGAGAAAATATTTCAGTCCCTTCAGTTTCTTGTTAAGTGTTTTTCCGTGTACTTTAATTGGAAAAAGGTTATAAATATGCCTTTTGAAATATTAATACTACAATTTGATAAACGGAAGTTTTGAAACACAAATAATTATCAATATTTCTTTTTATGAGGATCCTGCTGACGAGGGATTATATTTGAAGATTTTCGTCGATGAATAAATCCTTCATATCATCGACGTTAATATCTTCAAGACTTACTTATCTGAAACCTTTCTAAAGGGTGTTTTTTTAGAGGTATAGAACTTTAAATTGCAATAAAACAACGATGTATTATTCGATTGACATGATTTTTTTTATTCGAAAGATACTCTTGTGGCATTACATTTTAAATATGATTTCTGGCATAGGACTGCCACGGCTGGCTCGGATGTAGTCCAATCTGGACGTCCAATTTTCGATGACTTTTTCCAACATTTGTGGCCGTATATCGGCAATAACACGGCGAATGTTGTCTTCCAAATGGTCAAGCGTTTGTGGCTTATTCGCATAGACCAATGACTTTACATAGCCCCACAAAAATAGTCTAGCGGTGTTAAATCACAAGATCTTGGAGGCCAATTCACAGGTCCAAAACGTGAAATTAGGCGGTGACCAAACGTGTCTTTCAATAAATCGATTGTGGCACGAGCTGTGTGACATGTTGCGCCGTCTTGTTGGAACCACAGCTCCTGGACATCATGATTGTTCAATTCAGGAATGAAAAAGTTAGTAATCATGGCTCTATACCGATCACCATTGACTGTAACGTTGTGGCCTTCATCGTTTTTGAAGAAGTACGGACCAATGATTCCACCAGCCCATAAAGCGCACCAAATAGTCAGTTTTTCTGGATGTAACGGTGTTTCGACATACACTTGTGGACTAGCTTCACTCCAAATGCGGCAGTTTTGTTTGTTGACGTAGCCATTCAACCAGAAGTGCGCTTCATCGCTAAACAAAATTCGCTTATGAAAATCGGGAACAACAGTAATCTCGTTTTGGGCCCATTCGACGAATCTACGCCTTGCTTGATGATCGTTTTGATGAATTGCCAAACCAAACTGAGAATAAATCACTTGACAGCTGTTAAATCGGTCGCTATCTTGGAAAGTAATGCCAACTTAAACTTCTATACCTGGAAAAAAAACACTCTTTATTTATATCATACATTTGTGAAACTATAAGGAGAGGAAATTATTTTCCCCGTCTAGTTTCAAATTAAGATTTCAAAACTGAATACGACAAAATTTGAAACATTAGGAATCTCAATACTCATGCAGAAAATACGGAAATTTAACGACCCCAAAATCGGAAATTATTAATTACCCTCTAATTCTCTATTTAACCCTTTTCAGGCTCATTTTACATCCGGATTATGGAACAAAAAAAAATGTCCCTTTTATTTTTAAGTTTATTTTCAAACATACATATTTTTTTAAAACATAATACCGCCTTTCGCATACCAAATTTCCTAAAATTTAATGTAAAAAGATCTATTTAAATAAATGAGTAATTTACTTGCAAATTTGGTTTTCTGTCTGACAGAAATCAGTCAACTTTGGAGTGAATTCACACTAATTATAAATAGAATACCTAGCTTTTACCTTGAATTACATCTTTTGCAATTATATAGAGGAGTATGAAATGAATTATCCCAAAATTTGATCGTGTATGATCAATTGAAAAACACAGTACCGCACATATCCCCACATCGCAATCTGGACAGTCTCTTCTCTCACCTTTACTATCTGTCATTGAGCAGCAAACAATACACTGTCTTGTTCGATTAGTTTTCTTCTCTGTTGGGGGAGTGTAGTCAACAAAGTGTCTTTCAGACAACCGCGAAAGGAAAGGGGCTCAACAGAAGACCTCTCTCTTTTTGCAGAAAATTCCAGAGAATGGTACTTTTCAATTATTCGAAACCACAAAAACCACAAGTGAAATACAGTCGAACCTCTATATAACGAACCTCTATATTGCGAATTTTTCTATATAGTGAACTTTCTCCTGGCACCTTGAACATTTCATGATTTTCTTCGTAAAATTACCTCTCTACAGCGAAGTGCATTTTCCATATAACGAACTTTTTCTTTTGTGATTCAATTTTTGTTCTCCCTTTTTTAAAGTATTTCTGAAAAAAAATTTCAAGTTATTCTCTCTTTAAAAAATTTTATGGTGGTCATAAATCTTGAACTGATTTTATTAGATCTTAGCTCACCGAGATCAATAGAGTTCTGGACGTCTCATCCAAAAAATACAACCTTTAACCCCCATTGCCCAGTTCAATAGAAACATCTTCGATATACTCTTTCACCCCCAGTGGAGTTATCCCGTGTTCTAATTATAAAATAATGCATGTTTAAGATTACTTGTATGCTTTAAATTATAAAATGTCCTTAAAATTTATTAATTTTGGTATAAAATTATTTTCTTAATATTGAAAATACAGTGAATTCTTCGACATTCTTTTTCTTATTTTCCTTAGTTTTTCTTTCTTTCTTTTTTAATGGGTATGATATATAAAATAAACATATATTAATTTTAAAAAGGTGTAAATAACTAATTTTTTAATATATTTTTATGAAATTAAAATTTGTTTTATTTAGTTTATAAAGTATATTAAAAGATGAACTTCTATATAACGAATTTTCCATGTAACGAACTTTTTTCCGGGATTTAGATACTTCGTTATATAGAGGTCCGACTGTAATTTGGGAAAGTCCGATTGCGCAGCGTTAATTTTCACAGTGCCCGAGCTACGCTCGGGAAAAGCCAGGAAAGTACGTTTCACCTGACCAAGCTCAGTTAGGGAAAATCCGGGAAGGGTTTAAAGATAAATAGAAAAATGTATGTATTGTAAAATTGAGTAAGGACAAAATTAATATATTTCTTAGATAAAATGCTTAAATCCTAAGAATAAGGTTGTACATAATGTCTAACTACTATACATATACTCAATGCCATACACTCAAGTTTACTCACATTTCAGTTATACACTCAAGATACTATACAATAATTTATTTTAATAGAGAAAGAAATTTTTCTTAGTTATCAATGTGTTCCTTTCGTTACTATCATATTATAAATCAGAGTAACTGAGTTACATAAAGATTTCATTTATAACTAAGTTATGATGTTTATGATCATAATTTTTTTAACAAACAGATGAAAAGCAATAATTTAAAATTAAGTAGCTAAAATTTAGACAAAAACATTGTTAAATACATTGAAAACATCTGTTGCATTGTTTCAATCTTAAAAAAAAGTCAATCTTACATAATATTATACTTCAAACATATAAAAAATCAAATGCAACCAAGGTGTAATTTAATTGATATTATTTGATTAATGCACTTGTCTTTATAAAGTGTGAATAATTAAATTTCCATTTAAATAATGTTTAATTCCTTCATGTATTTAAAGAAATTACTAAAATATGAACTATTACAAAACTTTTGTCCTCTGTTTTCAGAAAGAATAATTGCTTGATGACTATTTTAAAGATAACTCTAATATTCATTGCATGTCGTATTTTTGAGGGAGAGGTGAAACAGAAAAAAATTCTCCAACGCATTTTCACATAAGAACGCAGAAAGAAGCTCTCAAATAAAAGGGTTACAAAATGAATTACTTTAGGAGAGGAGAAAACTATTTTTGTAACCATGAAATCTTTTAAAGTATTGAATTTATTTTTAGACTTCTAATGTTGATCTAAAACATATCCTCTCCAAAATCTCTCGGTCTTCAAACGGTAATTTCCAAGGAGTTTCTCCTCTAGTCAGATTTCATTCTTTCATACATCATTGCAATGCTAAAATATCCCAGACACAAAACCACAAAGAATTTTAGAGCAATGATCTTAAATTATTCACTCGCTTATTTTTTCTTTTTTTTCAGTGTGACAATCTGGAACTTTCTTAATTTTTCTTTAAAAATAGATCTCAAAGTTATCTGAATCTAAGGAACGGGAGAGCTTCGAACTTTCTCTTTTAAACTCGAGCATACATTTCAAATAAATACTAAAAAATTGTGAATGCGTGTTTGATACATGTGGGATATACATTAATTAATTTATAAAGATAATAAGTATCAAAATGTTTTGTTTTTTTTTAAATTTCGTATAAGACATATCACTTGAAAACTTTTTGAAAAATACTCAGCAAAAAGCAAAGTTTTGGTACTCTAGAGAAGCGTTCCTCAATCCCCGGGCCGCAGACCGGTACCAGACTGTGGATCAAACAGTACCGGGCCGCACAAGGAACATTAAATTATTTCCATTTTATTTAAAGTGGTGCATTTCTCTCGGATTTGAGCAACTTTCCACGGAAATCACTCTATATTCCACATTAAATCACTTTTATTCATTTTTGGTGTAACTATATTTTATTCTGAAGGCATATTTAAATGTAACTAAATTAAAATTATTAAATCAAAACAATCTAAAATATAAACAATCAACGTGTCCCCCGCCCTTAAACGAGTATCGGTAAAATTTGCAAACGTTGACCAGTCCGCAGCTATAAAAAAAGGTTGGAGAAAAATATTTCTTAATCGCCGGTCTTAAGACCTGTGCCAGGAAGCAAACACACAGTATTTCTGCCAGTCTGTCAAGTTGAGAGTATTATCTAGTATTATCTACAGTTTATAAATAGAGAGCATGTGTAAATTAATAGAAAAATAAACTAATAAAAAAATTGTTTCTTTTGACAATTTTGTATCTGTAAAGTTTAAGACACTAGTCCGAAGTTATAAAGAGTGTTTTTTTTCCAGGTATAGAAGTTTAAGTTGGCATTACTTTCCAAGATGGTGACCGATTTAATAGCTGTCAAGTGATTTATTCTCAGTTTGGTTTGGCAATTCATCAAAACGATCATCAAGCAAGGCGTAGATTCGTCGAATGGGCCCAAAACGAGATTGCCGTTGTTCCCGATTTTCATAAGCGAATTTTGTTTAGCGGTGAAGCGCACTTCTGGTTGAATGGCTACGTCAACAAATAAAACTGCCACATTTGGAGTGAAGCTAATCCACAAGTGTATGTCGAAACACCGTTACATCCAGAAAAACTGACTGTTTGGTGCGCTTTATGGGCTGGTGGAATCCTTCTTCAAAAACGATGAAGGCCACAACGTTACAGTCAATGGTGATCGGTATAGAGCCATGATTACTAACTTTTTCATTCCTGAATTGAACAATCATGATGTCCAGGAGCTGTGGTTCCAACAAGACGGCGCAACATGTCATACAGCTCGTGCCACAATCGATTTATTGAAAGACACGTTTGGTCACCGCCTAATTTCCCATTTTGGACCTGTGAATTGGCCTCCAAGATTTTGTGATTTAACACCGCTAGACTATTTTTTGTGGGGCTATGTAAAGTCATTGGTCTATGCGGATAAGCCACAAACGCTTGACCATTTGGAAGACAACATTCGCCGTGTTATTGCCGATATACGTCCACAAATGTTGGAAAAAGTCATCGAAAATTGGACGTCCAGATTGGACTACATCCGAGCCAGCCATGGCAGTCCTATGCCAGAAATCATATTTAAAATGTAATGCCACAAGATTATCTTTCGAATAAAAAAAATTCATGTCAATCGAATAATATATCGTTGTTTTATTGCAATTTAAAGTTCTATACCTCTAAAAATAACACCCTTTACTTTTACCTGTCCACGATAAAACACTAAAATAGTTTTCCGGTACTTGGGTTGAGAAAGACTACTTTAGAGGGTTAAGAAAATCTATTCAAAAATAATACTTAAGATATTTTTTGAAATGTTAATTAAATCGCATGAAATATAATATTGATGCCTTACTTTTAGAACTAAAATAAGTGGCAAGTTCATGAATCTTTAACCATTTGTTAATTTGTAAATCAAAACTTTTTCTTCCTACTCTACAGTGTGTATACTAACAACCAATTAAGAGATATTTTCGATGTTGTATTTGTATCACAAATGCTGACATTTTACATACAGGGTTAAGGACAGTCATATTTTATTTTATTTTATACATACTAAAAAATCATTATAAATAAGCTTAAAAAATCCTTTAGATGCCACACTTAAGAAATACATAGCAAAAGTATTTAATATTAAAATAAACAGATAACATGTGATTCGTTCTTATAAACTTTTTATGACTAGAATATTGGATTTTAAATAAGATTTTCAGAACGTGAGAAAAAAAATAAATTTGCTTGAAATTTTAAACTTAAAAAAAAGAAAAAGGAACTAAAAAATTTATTATTTAATTTACAATAAATAATATGAAAAGCATATAATAAGAGAAGCAACTCATTAAATATTGTTCTTAAGAAATAGTTTTAAGAAAATACGCCTATTTTATTAGATTTAAAAAATCACTTTAAAAAATCCCCTATTTAATTACATTTAAAAATCTCCCGTATTGTGACTTAAACTTATCGTTGATACAGATGCATATAACTATCACATTTAGTTTTAATATTCAACTTACTAAATACTGTTCTTAAAAATTATTTTAAAGAAAAATACGCCTATATTAATACGTTTAAAAAATCCTTTAAAAAAGTATCTCTTTTTGTGACTTAACTTTAACATTGTGTTGAAATAGTGCATGTGTAATTCTCCCATTTAGTTTAATATTAGCATTCTAATGGAAGATTCTAGTTTCAGTATACTTTTTATGCATGTTTTTCGTTCGGATTCGTTTCGCTGTTTTTCAAACGCTGATAATTTAAGAATTTTTTCTGACGTATAATATCTCGAATTAGAACCCTGAGAAATGATGATGAGGTCAAAAATATCAAAATCTTCTCAGAATTCGGAAGTAAATGAGCTCGAAAACACTTCATATTGCTAAGCAATGCGATACGAATATAAAATCCGCTCCGTTGTTCCAAGGACATACACATCGTTAAAAGTATCTCGTACAAAAGACAAAAAAAGGAAAGGAAAATAAGTGAAGGAAAACGCATTTTTTTTCTCTTGCTTCTGATCCGCTTATAATAAACTAAGCTCTGAAATATATCAGAGGCGAACAAGAAGAGTGCAGGGAGGATTGCGAAGGATAAGACCCACCCTCCATGGAAAAAGAAGAAAACATTCCACGTCCTTTTTCATTATCTTCCCATGGAAGAGGAGGGGGGAAAAGAGTTCTTTGAGTAGAGAACAGAACCTTGATAGAACTCCATAGAAGATAGACAGAAAAGGAGAGTGAAGGAAAATTTTTATTTTTAGATCTTAATGTTTGGGGCACGACGCAATCGAGACACACGATCGATCGCCAGAAATCTTCCTTTCAGATGGTCCTTCGGCAATCATTTTCCCACAGAAATTGCCTCCCTTCAACTCATTATCTCCAAGTCACGTTGCACAACAAGCCATTGTGCTCCAATTCCTGCTTCTTTGAGCATTGCTTGCTTGATTTACAGTCTTCGCGATCAGATGCAATTACACTTGGTAAGTTTCTGAGACCTGGGCGATAAGTAACCTCGAAAGGAATTCTCACATTGATTAATCAGCCGAAAATCACACATTTTTTTGCTGGACATTTGACCACCACGTTATATCTAGCTTCAAAACCACGAAGAAAGAGTTAGTTGATCCGTTTGTTTGAAGAAGGGATTTAGGAATTTTCTTTTAAAAGGAAGTTGAAATTATCACTCAAAGGAGTTAAAATTTAAAAATTTCTTGAAAAATATTAGTATATAGATGGATCTTATTTATCAATATATATAGCATACCTTTTTTAATGTATTTAATGACACAAAAATGAATTCAAAATTGCTTCTCCTTGGTTAAAAAAAGTTTTAAAACATTTCAAGGAGGGAGGGAGATTGAAGGATATTATTCATAGTTTTTGATATTTAAGAGTTACTAAACAAAATGCATCTTACAAACCAAACATTAGAAAATACTTTTTTCCTTGACTCCATTGAGTTCAAAAGAGAAGAATACTTTTTATAGGCATCTTGGAAATACGATATACAAATGGACATAAGTTGTCAACAAAATTTCACAGACGTCATAATGTACAATAGCAATATTTTTAAAATGTAAGCGATGCTTTTAACCTATGATTATATACTTTAAAAAATATATTTAATTTAAAATCAGATACACACTATCACTTCCAGAACTTCTTTGCCTTCTCAATAAAAATTTGGAGTTCAAATTCAAAATATGCAAAAGTGTTACATATATTCAATATCTTCTAAATTTTAACTCAACTTCTATTTTTATTTTTATGCATGCTTTTTCTCTTTACATACTTTTATATAAGTATAAAAGATTAAAATTGAATAGTAATTCATTAAAAAAAAACTCCATTAGTCTACTGTCATTCACACAAAGGCGACGTTTCTCCAGTGGTGTAACGTACACCCCCCCCCACATTGTAGGAGGGGCTAGGACTTAGGGGGCCCAGAGTCTGACTGACGCCTTAGTATGTATCCCTTGTAAGATCCGGCTTGGGGTACAAGACCTGACTTTGCAGAAGGGCCCTAATATTCTCCGTTACGCCATTGTGCGTTTCTCTTCTTCTGAATTAAGTGAATTGAATTTAACAATGCATCCCCTACAAATTTATACGTTGTTTTTTTTTTAAATCCTTTAACTACCGACGGTACTTATAAGTACCACTCCCTTTAAAATTACATAGAATCCCCATTTTTACGAATACTCTGACGATACTTAGCAGGAATATTCTTTAAAATCAACTCTTCCAAGATATATGGCAGCACGGGTTCTATAATGAGTATTTTTACGAGGAAAGCGAACAGTTTTATAGCAGAAATTGCGTTTTCAGTGGATTGCGAGGATTGTTATTTTTGTTCCGAAAAAATAATTTATGTCAAAATCTAAGTGTCTTATATTTTTTGTATGTTAATGAAGACCTTAGAAAACGATTTGACTTTTTATTTTATGTGAACAGTGTGCAAAATTAATTTTACAGATGAATATCTTTAATTAATTAATAAGCTCTAACTAATTAAATTTCCCAAAGTTGAGTATTTTATTTAAGTATATCCCTTAATTTTCAATGTAGTGATTCAAAAAACAATATTGCACGAAAAAAACTGCAGTAAATCATAATGCGGTAGATTAAGCTACGCAGTATCCGTGTTACTTGATTTTTTCGGGGGGGTTACATTGAAAACTAACAATACGGTTCCCAACAGGCACATAAAACAGGAAAATTCACAGTTTAAAAATCCCTTCTGGAGAGCTTCAAAGATTTCTTTTTGCATTTCTCGTTTTTTCATTCTACTAGAGAGTTTATTAATTAACTGCGAGATATAGGATATTTAATAAATGTTCATTATAAAATGTATTATCTATTAAATTTTACTGTCATTTAATGAAAAGTGGCAGTTAGTTTAATCTTTTCATCTGCTGTGTGATGCATGGCGACATCTGTTGTTTTAAATACAATGTAAAGAAAGTTTTTATTTGCCAAGCGCTTAAATACCTAACAAGAAAAATTACAGATACGCATAAAAATTTGATAACCTTCCTATTTTAAAGAACAACAAATAATACAGCTTTATAACCTCGTTTACATAAACAAACTTATATAATTTTAACCAGAACACGAATAAAAATTAAATCAAAGAAACAATAACTCTTATTTTTGAAGGTAACATTTTTAATCGGTTCACAATCATAATGATAAATAAATTCTTTTAAAATATTAATTATATTTTATTTTTAAAAAAAGTCAAAGATTTTAAGAATGTATTTAAAAAATCTGAAAGTGCAATTATTATTTCGGAATAATCAATAATCAGGAAAAAAGGCAACTGTTGATTTGATATCTTTTACCGGGGGTTGTTTTGCTTTCTATCTACAAAGAATATCCAACGTGCTTTTAAAAAAATATAGCTCACAAATTTTTCTAGACATTTTTTATTAAATCACTTGTTGAAATTCACCAGAGACCTTTTGAAAAATTATAATGCACACCTTTGCAATTCATATTTCTGTTCCTCTTTAATATTTTAATTTCAATTTTCTAAAATATTTATTTTGATATTTCAATTTCTTCAATTTGCTCGAATGATAATTAAAAAGAATTTTTAACGAAATTATAATGACAAGTAATATTACATTCATCTCAGATGATAGTCTTCTTTGATCATCTTTCAGATCATTGTGTGGACTATTTGTATTTTTTAAAGCCTAGAGCTTAAAGACTGTGATAAAATCGTATGCTTGTAAACTTATAGAAGATAACATTCGAGTCTTAAAAATTAGAATTCTAAATCAAGACTTTCCATCCTTGTCTGCAAAGTTTGCATTAAATTGTTTATCAAATCAAATTATACACAAATTTTGTTTCATTTCAGAAAAAACGTCTTTATCCATCATAACAATGGCTGTTCTAAGACAACACCGTCGAAAAAGAGGAATGACAGTAACGCCTCAACCTTCCAAAGATTTACCAAAAGACAAGCCTTTAACAGGAACTCAGGTGACAGGAACAACAATGGCAACCATGCTTGCAACCTCACCTATGCCACAATTGGTACCCGTGACAAGTGTAAATATAGAAGAAAAAATAATTCATGAGATATCGCAAAAGACTCACAGTAAGTTTATTTTTTGTTTGTTCCTATGCATTGCTGATTGCTACAGAAAAGTAAAATGGTAAAATTTATCAATGGACTACTAGTTTAATTTTTGAGCGTTTCAAACTCAGTATATCTGAAAAATTATGTTTTGAATACTGACTTAAGCAAAGAGTATGCCTTTAAATTCCAACGAGTTCTGAAAGTTTTATTAGCTGGGTAACAAGAATTATATGAAGAACTTTCAAAATAAAAAGAGTAAAATAAATAAATCATAGATTTTCAGACTTAAAAAAAAAAGAACACCACACAGTATTTTCAAAAGAAGTTAATTTTCTTAAAAAAGACTTTACCGAACGAAAATCTTCATCGAATTTCAACATAGCAGAAATAGATTTTCTAGTGAAGACAACGATTTTGATAAATCTTTCCTTAAACAAACACACATGATCAACAAGCAGTGGTGACTGATTAATCAATATTATATTAAATATATTTTTAATTAAAAACTTTAAATTTTTCTCAAATATATAAATTTAAGTACACATATCTAAAAACTTATACATTTGATCAGCAACTTTTTACTTATTTTATCTCGCATGGTTTTCGGAAGAATATTTTACAAAGTTTATTTTTTACATATATATACATTGTAAAGTTTCCTCCTGTATTACTTCTTTTTTATAATTCGGGCTTCAATCTAAAATGAAATGAATTTCAATAAATACTCAAATTGTGTCGAAAGAGCATCAGAATACATATTATTTTAAAAGCCTAATGCTGTTCAAAAGTTGATTGCATTGTTTGTTGATTACTCTTTCCATTAGTTGCTATGCATATTGATGTTATCAGAAGTCATTATAGGGAAAAATGGGGGCTGTGGTAGCCCAGTAGTCAAGGTATAGGATCATGGCCGGCATGTCATGAGTTCAAACCCAGTACCACTAAAGACCCGCCGTGTAGGTCAACGATACACGTTAAATCTGTCGAGAGCTGAAACGTCCTCCCGTTGGTGTGGTAGTTAGGAGAGGGGGTGCTAGCTCACAGGTGTCATCCACATCACTTGACCATGGTTCAAAATTACGTGGACCGTCGCCAAAAGCCCTCGTGTAGCTGAACAGTGCGAAGTTAATATTTACTCACTCACTCAGAACTAAAAAATGGATAGATTGATATACGGTATTTATTCGAATCTAAGCCGTTATCGATTCAAAGCCGTCCCTTAAATTCTCAGTATATTTTTATAAATTTAAAATGATAACTAATAAGAAAAAAAAGTAAATAATTAGCTATTTTACCATTAATATGCACTTTTAAACACATATATGAACCTGTAATTGTTCTAATTGCCCCACTCAACGAATATCTTTTCCTTCGATTCTAGGCCATTTTTCAGTAGAGTTAACATCGTGGGAAAAAAGAGGCTTAGATTCGAGTAAATACGGTATATGTAATAATTCACGTTAATTTCATCTTAAAAGATTTTCTTTAATTTGTGATAGGTTAACCCTCCAGGACTTCACGTAAGTTAATAACTGTTAATTGCCCGCATAGTGGCATATAATCGTAACTTTATCTCTTTGAAATTAAAAGCTCAGCGTATTTAAATTAAGAATAACAAAACGAACATCATCCATTAATCTGGACCAATCAGAAAAGACGTCTTCGGAAGTCATGCGAGAGTTTGTACATGAAAAGTGAGTCGAATTGAAAATTTTCAGTGAAAATTGGCCGTTTGCTATTTGTTTTACAATGTAACCGTATTCGTTTGTCTATCGTCTTTCTGTTAATAGCCCTGTTGTGTGTATGTATATACTTGTTATTTACGTGAAATGTTCGCCTGCTGAAAATAAATGTGGATTAATAGCAACCAGTATCCTTCATTCTGTCAATACAAGATTACTGCATCCGTTCTAAATGAAATTATCACTAGTTAAATACAATACATCCCTACACTCGGGGAATCATTTCATACATATTATTGTTAAAGTCTATACTTAGGCTATCAGAGTTCATAGTAAGAATTTAAGAAGAATATAAAATTCAAAAGTTTTAAAATTCTTTGCAACTTCTTCCCTTAAAAAAACACGATTTTCTTTTAATCATTTAAACTTTAATTTTGTAGGATACACCTTTCACACATAATTCGTTTTTTTTCAATTAACGTTTTCTATGTAAGAATCTCAGATATTATATATTAATAAGTTTAACATACTTTTTTACTTATTATTTAAAAAGTATCGCATAAGTTTGTTTTGCTTTGTTATTTTTTTATTTTCTGGAAAATTACACATTCACGTTATGTACTACTTTAAGTCATCGGAAGAGATGCAAAAATATTAAGACTTGAGTACAAACCATGTGAAAAATAAGAAATATTCCAATCCGAAATCATGTATTTAATTTTAAACTTCATGTATGTTGGACCATATGCTGACATGAAAAAAGATTAATACATTATTTTGCTAAATTACTCCTTTTTATTAGCTTTTAAGCATTTCCGCATATCGATCGCGTATCATCATCAACATTTCTTTCAACAAGAATTCCACACGCAAAATTCCATTTTTGTACCAAACATCATTATGACTTTTTGGACTAAAATTTCATCGATTTTTCTCAGCCATGAGCTCCATGGCCTATCTTTTTCATCTGCTTGTTATGAACTCATATAATACTTGACGCATGAATTTTTTATTACAGTCTCGTAATAGAGAAGCTATAATAGTTTACATGTTGTATAATGTGATGGATCTATTACTATATCAAATCTCAATTTGCTGGTTGTAGTGAGAGGATGTTCTTAAAGCAGTATGTTAATTCTGTTCTCATACTCAGAGGTTGCAATATTCATATGCTTGGTTTTATTAAATAGATAAGTTCTGTTCAATGAGAATTAAAGAGTATGTAACATAAAATCAAGCTGCTTATTTAACAGTGCTACAATCGTTAAAGATATTCACAAAAGTCGGGTATATTCTAATATATGATATACTACTTTATACAGCAAAATATATTTTATTTTCACTCTATTTTATAAATCTATCTGGAGCATTTCCATTCTTAATTACTAAAGAAACAAATTTAAATAAACTTAATAATGCACTAAATTTGACGTACAGAGTGTTTTTTTTCCAGATATAGAAGTTTAAGTTGGCATTACTTTCCAAGATGGCGACCGATTTAACAGCTGTCAAGTGATTTATTCTCAGTTTGGTTTGGCACAATTCATCATGAATAGACTCACGCCTGAACAACGCTTTCAAATTGTGCAATTTAATTTCGAAAATAATGGTCGATTTTCATAAGCGAATTTTGTTTAGCGATGAAGCGCACTTCTGGTTGAATGGCTACGTCAACAAACAAAACTGCCGCATTTGGAGTGAAGCTAATCCACAAGTGTATGTCGAAACACCGTTACATCCAGAAAAACTGACTGTTTGGTGCGCTTTATGGGCTGGTGGAATCCTTCTTCAAAAACGATGAAGGCCACAACGTTACAGTCAATGGTGATCGGTATAGAGCCATGATTACTAACTTTTTCATTCCTGAATTGAACAATCATGATTTCCAAGAGCTGTGGTTCCAACAAGACGGCGCAACATGTCACACAGCTCGTGCCACAATCGATTTATTGAAAGACACGTTTGGTCACCGCCTAATTTCCCATTTTGGACCTGTGAATTGGCCTCCAAGATCTTGTGATTTAACACCGCTAGACTATTTTTTGTGGGGCTATGTAAAGTCATTGGTCTATGCGGATAAGCCACAAACGCTTGACCATTTGGAAGACAACATTCGCCGTGTTATTGCCGATATACGTCCACAAATGTTGGAAAAAGTCATCGAAAATTGGACGTCCAGATTGGACTACATCCGAGCCAGCCATGGCAGTCCTATGCCAGAAATCATATTTAAAATGTAATGCCACAAGATTATCTTTCGAATAAAAAAAAATTCATGTCAATCGAATAATACATCGTTGTTTTATTGCAATTTAAAGTTCTATACCTCTCAAAAAAACACCCTTTAGTTATACATACCTAGAGAAAAAAATCAGGCAAATGGAAATTTTTATGATGCCACATTTAAAGGGAAAAATGTAAAATATTCACTATAATTTCAAACTTAATTATTTGCGAATGGAATTACTAATATAATTCATATTAACTCAAGTCGTTAATTAATAAAATAACTAAAGTTAATCAACTTAATATGTAGAAAACTTATGATTTGATCTATGATTCGTTTTTAAATCCGATGAATTCAATTTACAGTATTTTAATAAGGAGAAAAGAATTATAAAACGTAAATTTATAAAAATATAGTCCCACTCATTTGTGTGTGCGTGTATGTATGAGAGAGAGAGAGAAAGGTACCACTCCATTTATTCTAATTTTTCAAATATAAAATGTAGTTAAATCTGCTCAAGAAATGTATTTTTCTCTCTAATAGAATTTAAATGTCAATTAAGGTATTCCACTACGTTTGGAACCGAGATATTGCAAAAGCGTATAAATGGATAATATTTACGATATTTAGTGTCACTTAGATTAGAAAATGTATATAAAATTGTTTTAAGAATAGTATTACAATAAAAAATTATTTAAGTACAATATTTTGACAAAAAATGAACATAGAATGACCCATTTTCAAAATATTCTCCTTTTATGAAAAATGCTTCTATTGTAATAATATTTTGCCTGTATATAACTCAGACCTCTGTACAGAGGCTCAACTAGAATTTTTAAAATATATAACTTAGAAGTGGGTTTATAAATGTTTTGCGACAACGGAGGGGAGAAATTTTAAGAAAAAAACGCCGATAATTATTTCAAAGGGTTGTAACTCTGAAAATAATGTGAATTTTTCAAAAATCATAGTTGAGCCTCTGTACAGAGGTCTGAGCTATATACAGGCAAAATATTATTATAATAGTAGCATTTTTCACAAAAGGAGAGCATTTTGAAAAAAAGTTATTCTAAGTGAACTTTTTGCCGAAATATTGTATTTAAATATTTATTTTTTTTTGCCAAAATGTCCTTAAAATCATTTTATACATGTGTTCTAATCTAAGTGACACTAAATATCATGAAAATTATCCATTTGTGCGCCTTTTTAAAACCACGGTTCCGAACGTAGTCGCATACCTTAATAGTATAAACTTCAAAATATCTTCGATTTCTACATTCAATTTTTAAAATGAGATAAAAGTTTCTTTTGAATTTTATAATCCGATACATCAAGTTTTCACACACACAAACCTAAAATATTTCCTTTCTGTTAATTTTATTTCCCAATACAAAGAATAAATTCCATTCAATTGTAAAAAGCTATTCTAGTGTTATAAATTAGACCAAAACTATATTCTACGTCTGAGCAGTTCTTCTGTTTCCGTTTTGTAGAATGCTAATTAAATTTTAATAATCGATAATAGAGTACAAAAAAATTAAATAACTTAAACCTTAAAATTTAAATTTTAGAACCTGTATCATGAAGAAAATTTTATTAAGACAAACTAGTTTGCATCATTTGTCTAGTGTGTTCTTTTATTATGCATGAGTTATCTACTAATTTTTTATTCAGTATAGAATAAATGAATCAGTTTAATAGGAAGTTTAAAAACAGTTACTCATTAGAAAGTTAATTTTCATTATAACATCTAATATTAGGTAAACATATGAAAACAATTCTCAAAAGATATAATCTAAAAATGTACGCATAGTTTTCCAATGAATTATTTTGAAGACATTAGAATCCAAAACGATATCTAGTGTCTCTCCTTTATCGTTTCAGTCAATATTAATAATGTACACCAAAGAGACAAAACATTATGAACATCTACTCAATAACACGTTACACCACTTTCTGACCCCAAAACAGCTGCAACTCACCTTGGTATGGATACCTCAAGTTCTTGGTAGATGACTGAAAACAAGTTGTACCAATTGTCAAAGCAGTGGTAACGTAAAGTCGAGATATTCTGACATGAAGATCTTTGATCTCTAAGTGAGTGAGTGAGGGAATATTGACTTAACATTGTTCAGCTACTCGAGAGCTTTTGATGACAGACATCGTTATTTTGAACCATGGTCAAGTGACAGAAGAGGACACCTGGGCTGGCACCACACACACACACACCCTCTCCTAACTACCACACCACACCAACGGGAGGACGTTTCAGCTCTCGACAGATTTAACGTGCACGCTGCCCTACATGGCGGGTCTTTAGTGGTACTGGGCTCGAACTCATGACACGCCGGCTACGAGTCCGTTACCTTGACCACTAGGCGACTGTGGCCACATGTTTCATCTCTGAGCTCCCTTTCTATGAAAACCGAAAAATGTGCCCTATTATATTAAGATCCACCGAGTTAGGTGGCCAGAATATTAATTGGAATTCATCTTTATGTTTCTCTAACCCTTCTAACACAATTCGAGACTTGTGACATGGGGTGTTGTCCTACTGGAAGATTCTATTTCCGTTTGGGAAGACAGACGCCATGCAAAGGCGCACCTGTTCCGCAGTTATACTCAGATTGTCTACAACTTTCATCGTCCCTTTCACCAGAACTAAGGTTTCCAGAATCACCCGCGAGAACGCTCTCCAAAGCTTAAGACCCCCATCACCAGTCTATGTACATGGAGGGGCAACTGTTCAACTGTGGAAGACGCGGCACACCTTGATACTACCATCGACGTGATGAATGAGAAATCGTAATTCATCCAACCAGAAAACTCTTTCACTTATTTATGGTCAAGTCTCAATGTATCTGAGCCCACATTAGGCGTAGTTAGCAATGACGCTGGGGCAATAGAGACCCACGAGTGGGACGTCTGCTGCGCAGTCCCATATCCAACAGTGTCGACGGAACTGTAAGATCCTAAGCACTTGCATTTGGACCTGCATTGTATTGGACTGTCAGCTGAGCCACTGTCTGATACCGATTTTGCTTTACCGAGGGGGACAATTTCAAACGTCCTTTTTCTCTAATGACGCATAGATGTCCAACAGCCAGGTATCTATTTCTGGTTTCAACGTTATTTATCCATTTTGTATAAATACTAAAAACAGAAGGACACGAACAACCTACCAGGCATGCTGTTTCGAGGATATTCGTTGCGAGAGTCTTCGGACCATTACAATCTACTCTCTTTCAAATTCGCTTAGACCAGCCGCTTTTATCCTCGCTCGCAAAAGTAAGAGCAAGAATGATAGTTTACCTTCTCCTGCAGCAGTTAAGTGCCATTTTCTTTTAACCGCCTGGCTTCCACGTCATCCAGACGAGTTCAATGAAAAATGTGGAGGCGTTCATAATGTTTTAGCTCGACAGCGTGTATTCATCAATATTTAACTACAAATCTTTTCTCTGATTTTTCTACCTAAAAAAGCCCTTTTTGTATCAAATAATTATTAATTACAGCGATCCAAATATATTCTACAAATCTGCAACAAAAATCTTTCCATCGGTCCCACTTTTATAAGAATCGAGTAAAACTTTAAAATAAAAGAAATAAATATAACCCTATTTCATTAAAATGATAGATATGTTGATTCAATTACATCGATAAATATATGCTTAACTATTACTTTGCATTTCTTAATTCCTACAATGATGAATGAAAAAATTTTAAACATGAAAAGGGAAGAAGAAATTTTAGTTTAACTCAGATGTGTGTGTTTATGACAGACAGTTGTGAAAGCAACTTTCTTCTATAAAACCTCACCGTCATCGTTTGTAAAGATGGCAAAATAATTGATGCAAGATTTTATACTTTTTACTTTTATTTTACAAATGCCACACACTACAATAGTACCTATGCTATTAGTGCACGTGCTCTCCAATGTTTTTCGACAATAGAATTTAGACTTATTAGTGCAGGGTACACGGCTAAATGTTCAGTGATCATAGGTTGACCAAAGTTACACAGAGTGCAAAATTTAATATTAGAATATAAGTCCAATTCATATATTTTCAATAAAAGTTGTTGAATTATAGTTGAATTATAGTAAAATAAGGTTCGACATGTATAAAATTGCATTCAGAGCAATGAATGGGTTTTAAAAATAGTTTTACTTAAATAGATATGTCTTCTACACACAGAAAAAAGTAAAAAAGCTTTTTATAGTCGGTTCAATCTTGCATTGTAAAATTTATAGTTGACTATGCATTATTAGATTCATTTAATAATAGAAGACGAACCAACCAGCGAAACTATCAAAAAGATTGCTCAAAACCATCTGTTCAATTAACTATTTGAGGCTGCTCAACATTCTATCGTTGTGCATTCTACGTCATACCCCCGTATGAATCAGAATCGATCATAAAACAGCTGTAGGCCCTTTTCTTACTTTACATCCTGAACTCTTGAGTGCGCCAGTTTTACCTGGCGTTTTGAGAAAATCTTAGAAAAACGGTGGCAGAGAAAGAGGTTGTTAACTCACATTAGAACAAACAACAGTTTGCTTCCAGCTCTGTATTCCAGTGTATGTTTTAACCAGTGATTTCTTTTTCAGTTCCAATGTGGGGTGTAATTGCTATCTTCATTGCCATTGGGGCATTATGTTTATGTATCTGCTATTGCTGCTTCAAGCGGGTATGTAAAAGAAAGAAGAAGGATTCCAAAAAGAGTCTGAAAGGTGCCGTGGATCTCAAGTCGGTACAACTCCTTGGCGGCTCGTATAAAGAGAAGGTTAGAAACTATCTTTTGATAAATAAAACTTTAAGAAATATCACCAATCACTTTAAATTAACAGTTTGTGCGTATGTTTAGAACGTACGTTTTTCATATTTGAAAATACATAGTCCCTAAATCTACTGCAGAATCTTGAACGAATAATTGGTTTAAACTAACAGGCTTTAGATCTTTAACAAATAATTAAAATTGTTCATCAATTTTTTAAAATAGTTCATCAATTGTTTAAAATAGTTCATCAATTGTTTAAAATAGTTCATCAATTGTTGAAAAACATAACATATTGAGTATGATTTGTAGAATAATAGAGAAGGGAAATTACGTTGTACTTCGAACTTCAAAATAGTTATGAAGAAAAAAGAACAACTCATATTATTAATAACAAAAGGTGCATGGGACTCGATAAGAAGAGATCGTTTGTCTTAAAAGGAGGATAAACAAACAATTTTACTTAGTACATGGAAAGAAATTTATTGTATTAATATGTTCGTAATTTATATCATCGCATGCTAATAAATATCTGCTTAATTTTTTTAAAGAATAATCCTTCTTTTAGACAAAAAGTTATATTTAATTTTATAAAGCTTATATATTTTACTAAAATAACATTTTTATAAAATATAAGAGATTTAACCCTTAAATATATATTGTTGTCAATTGTCTACATTACAGTTCCACTTAATTTTTTTCAAAAACCTGAGTGTGTGCGTTTCCGAACACACGTTGATAACCGTAGACAATAAATCAAGTGTGAAAAAAAACTTGACATCACTTTCGGTGGGTAAGTTACATATATATTGACATTTGAATATTTTAAATCTCAGTGTGTTACATGGAGAGATATTTTGTATTTTCGAGTTTCCTATAAAAAAGCGATTTATGTAACTGAAAAAAAAATTACTTCTCATCTGTTGTCAGGTAAGCTATCAAGGTTTGATGTTGCACTTGGACATTTTATTGGCTATACGCCAGATTTTTGAGAAATACTTTATATTGCTAAAAAAAAGTCTACAAGCAACTGTTTTCAAAATAAATATTTTATAATTGCCTGGGCTCTTTTGCACTTATTTTTGCGTAACGTATGACTACATTCCTACTAAAAAAAACATTTTTTAAAATTC
Organism: Trichonephila clavipes; assembly: GCA_019973935.1. Lineage (NCBI taxonomy): Eukaryota > Metazoa > Arthropoda > Arachnida > Araneae > Nephilidae > Trichonephila > Trichonephila clavipes. The sequence goes on from BMAU01016622.1 coordinate 153,671, forward strand.
AAAACAAGAAATCATGCATTTAAGGGATGAACGAAAAACAATAATTTCATGAATCTTTATTTTACAGATGTTAACCATAAATTTCTTTATTTTACCCATGACTGCCTAAATAAAATTATTTGTATTGTAAAGTGCATGTATAATCATTTGTTCACACAATTTTGAATTTTCTTCAAATAATGACAATCTTTTTATCTTATAATATGCGACAATTACTCAGGATTTCAAGAATTTATTATTCAAAAAACTTAACAATAAAATTAAGCATTAAATTTTTGATGCTGATAAAATAATAGTAAACTTTTTACAGCGCATTTAACATTTTTTCAGTGTGAAGCTTATATTTAGTTAAATTACTGCCCATTTTTTGCCAAATTTAGTGCAAATCTCGTACAAAGCATTTAAAAAGATATGAAATAATCGGAAAAATAACTACAAATTAAAAAGATCGCAGCATCATAGCAATAAGTGACCAATTAAAAAACTAGCTAATATAACTAGGATCAAAATAACCGCAAATATGAAAATAACGTTCTAATATCACACAATTTTAGACTTTACTTAATGATTTCACAAAATTATCTTTGATTCGTGATTTGCAATCACTGAGACGAGACAAATAAAAGTTATACGAAAAAATATGACGTTGAGTTTTTTATGTGATCATAAATAACATTATTTCATAATATACAGTACAAATATTTTTTTTTCTGATAAAGGGAAGCTATAACTTCAGAATTTCCTATAAATCTTATTAATATAGAAAACAAAATAGCTATTTGATATTACATTAATAATATCTTCATTAATAGGTAAAAATAGAATTGTATTCTAAAGAATATATAAATATCAGTAATATTTGACAATATGAGACTTATTTTTGCAATTTTCTTAGAATTTGCTAACGATATCTTTTATATTCTCCAGAATCCTTTAAAAATAACCGGAAACAATCTCTATATCAAAGTAATATTCTTTTAATACAAAGGGTTGCAATCCACAATCTATTCTTGAAATTCTCTTATTACCACTATCTTCACGAACAATTTCGTAAAAACTAATTATAATATTATTTTCGAATATATTTTCGGTCTTGCTACGATCATAAACGAGTAAACATGAAATTTCGTCTTTATTTAGATATCAATTTGGATGTAGTTGTCTCCGAAATAACTAAGAAAAAATTATAACGTAAGATTTCTTATTCTAAAAGGACTTACCTTTTCTATTTTGGAAACAAATGTTTTTTATACATCACATGGTAACAAAATTTGCACAAGAACAAAAGCAGTAAAAGAACAAAAAGAAAACTTAGGATGGATTAAAGTGTTTTCCTCATAATCAAAACTCAAAATGTATCGGAAATTTTTTTGAATATTCTACAGAATCATATGAATCAACAAATGAAAACATATGAATCCGATGGATGATGCAATATTGCGTCAGCTCACTGCTAAATTTAACGACGTAGAACTTTTTGAGAACTATGGCTGCCGTTAACTTAATACATTTGATTTAAAATATTTATTTCCCAATATTCTTGTTTTGTGGTTGTTATGCAGATTGCCTTTTTTTACTCTATTTTTTAGACTTTTTAAAAGTTATACATTTATATTATTCTAATTCTTTTGAAAGGACTTTTCTTCAAATCAATTGGGTTCTAAACTCTTTAAGACATCCATAATATATAGTTCTTTTTTTAATTACCATCTTAAAAAGAGAAAATAATGAGAAATTGATTCGACTAGACCAGGGAGTGACAAACCATGGCTAGCAAGCCGCAAACGACTCTTTAAACAGACGTTTGCGTTTTTTCACATTTCAGCCTCTATATATTATTAAGAAATAATCATGTCTACTAAAACTTTGTTTCCCTATCTCCTTACTTTTAAAATTATCAACTGAAAAAATTTATCTGTTTGTGCATATACATTTAAACATTTGACTGAGTTAAAATAATTACTTCTATATTAAATTATTTTTCATTAACAAAATTTCTTGAAAATCAGTGAAAATATTAGTATAATTATAAAGCTTATTTTTAACATTTAAAAAATTAACTTTTTCATTAAAACTTATTTTAACATTTACATTATTCTCACTTTAATGAAATATTCGCTAGATATAGATTCACATTGAATAGCAATGAACTTTATAAAATACTGAGAAATTCTCTATAAAAATTATTAATCTAGAAGTGAAAAGTATTTAAAAAATGTAGGAAAACCTCATGCGATAGGGAGAATTAATAGGGATCTGAGAATTAAATAAAGCCCGTACGACACTTTAATTTTTAAGAGTAAAAACAGAGAAATTTTCATCGAACACAGTGCTAAAGAGATTTCGAATAGACAAGATATCTGATTGGAAATTTTCTATTTGAGCATATTTGTTGTATAATGGTATAAAAAACATTAATTTGAACATGACAGTCTTGATAGCGACCGCTACCCCAAAGGGAGAGGGTGACTCCCCACCACTTAGGTGCTAACGCGTATTCATACCCGCGGCACTGATAATTTGGCTATTCTCTCTCGAAAGTCTGCCTACGCCTGGAATAGACCAAAACTGAAAAAGGTCACATGTCTTTTCCATAATAATAGTTACTGACTGAGCACTTATTGTAATGTTTTCTAAATTTTATCGATTCAACCTTCCCCTTCTGGGGAAGAATCAATACGTAATAGGTTTTCAAATAAACGAGAATAGAAAGGAATAACATACCAAATAATAACATAATCAATAAAATATCAAGAATAATTCAATACCAAAAAAAGCCCAGAATTGCTCCAAAATAGCATCACTATTCATACTTCTAAGGAAAAACTATCCGCAGAAGTTAGAATCAAAATTAAACGTATTACAAATATACATATGTACTAGTATACATAAATATATATTAGTTGAGCTTTGGTCCTGATGCTTGCATCCACCTTAAATTGGCCGGTATCCTCCAGGGGCATCTAGAGCAATTCAAGGACGATCAGAGACGCCTGCTCATCAGAGTCTTAACCTTCACTATTAAGGAGAGATCTGGCGATTACGCGACCCTGGAAAGTGGGGCGGAAGAATGAAAGCCAGCAGTTGAAAAGCTGTGTGTGACCTGAAATTATCCTGTATTGAAATGTAAACCAAAAGATCTGGAAACGGAAAAGCAACACTATCATGCGCAGAGTCTTATCTAAGTACCGCTGTGCTATGCGGGTATTACGGATGATAACTAAATGCGCTCGTCTATCAAATGAACTAGCACACCATACCGTAACTCCTGCATATAAGGTTACTTAGCAAATGATAATCAGATCAGCATTTCACCGCTCCCCTGGTCACCTCCAGACATGTCTTTGCTAATCATCGGAGCTCAGTTCGAAACGGGGTTCATCGCTGAAAGCAATTCTACTCCAGTCTATGAGATTCCAAGCACTCGGCAACACTGCAAACGTGATTAGTGGTATGCAGTGAATAGAGTCAGTCAGTGAAATGTCCTCCGTAATCTCAGCCCCCGTTTGTTGAATCACCTATCGTCATTGCAATCATTGGTATCCCTGTTACAAATCGGTACGTTGATAAGGACATATTAAGGGCTGTGAATGATGTTTGGACAATCACTCTATCGTCTCTCTCAGTTGGCTGCTTTTTGACGCTTTATATGTCCATGGTTTACCCATTCCTACCATTATCATCGAATATTAGCATCACTCCTACTCTAAAGTAGAGCGATCCTGCGATTTGACCGATTCTTTAACCCAAATGAATGTCCTTTCTCAAAAAGGACATACACTCATACTGTTCGCGAATCCGTGTGGGTGGCATTCTTTCAGTCCACAGGGGTCGATAGAACCATATCCGCATGGAAGTTGTGCATTAACATAGGAACAATTCTATTTTATATACCATACGGAAGCTTTGTTAAAATAAACTAAGCTCCATCTTATCAGTCATTGGGCACCAAAATTTAATACTTAGCATATTCTAGCATAAGACATATGCAAATGCTATTCCATCCTGTTCGGATAACTCCTTCTTGATACGTCATGTTTTATGTTAGAGAAGGATATATATATACGGATATATTGAAATTTTTTAAAGATTCTCTAAATTTATTCATTTTTAATAATCGTAATGGAGAAAATAGGGCTGCATTAGGAATCTGATTTTATTAGTTCATTAAGATCAGGGGTACTCAACCTTTTTTTCCGGTGGATCACATAAATATGATAGGTATTTCACGTGGGTCGCAACATGAGGATAATGGGGGAGGGGGAATACTATGAGACCAAAGCAGCATTGAACGAAGCAAAATTGATCAAAATATCAAAACTCTCATTTTCGACTTTTATTTTAATACTTTACTAACACTTCTATCAAACACACACCAAAAATATTTACTTTTATGCATTTTTTACTGATTTATATGGTTTAGTTCCGATTTCCTTTCATCCATGACCAAACATCTTGCTTACATTCTACTATCTCTTCCTTGTGACAGACAGTCCAACATTTGGCTGTCCCAACTTGCCAGTAGACACTAAAAAAGTCTCACTTTTCTGGTAGCAATAAGAGGTTTCCTATTTGCCGTGAATTCCAGCTAGAACAGGCTCACCCTCAGCACATCTTAGATTGCCTTGAACTGGACTGGGAAGGTATCCATGATAGTCCACTTCTAGTATCGGACTTCGTTAAAGTCAAAGGTTTAACTGACCACAGACGGGAGATTAGTAACAACACATTCTACTATAAAAAAATGATAGAAAAATTGATAGATTTAATTGTTTTAGTGATAGAATTTCCCGCTAAATTTTTAGTACATTTTTCTTAAATAATTGAATTTTTTAGTGCACAGGGCCATAACCGGGCCACATGCGGCCCACGGACCCCAAGTTGAGTATCTTTGATTTAGATAATAGCTTAGTTTTTCCAATAATTTCCATTCAAATCTGTGGTCATGATACCGAGAAGACAAAATCTGTAAAATCGCAATTTTTATGAACGTTTAATCATGCAATTTTACTGTTCTTCTGAGTCGTTTGAATTCACTTAAAATGCTGTTAAAACATAAAAAAACACTTTTTAATATTTTCTCAATCAGCAGCGCACACAGGAATTTTTCAAGGGGGGGGGCGGGGTCGAAAGTTCACCATTCTTGTATCCTACTCCTTTTGATTTTGTCGATTTTCGGGAACAAAACTCAGTAAAAAACTAATTTTTGAATAAATAATTAGCATTAATTAATAACAAGTAATTAATTAAATTTTACGTACTATATACTTAGAATTATAATCAATCGGGAAAAAAATCAAGGGCTTTGGGGGGGCCGGACCCCCAGCACCCCCTTCCCCTTGTGTGCGCCACTGAAAGCATTTCATTGGAAAGAACATAGACGATGAAGAACACAAGAGCAACACAGACATCGCAATATCCTTTTTCTATTCATAGCAATTTTTTACCGATACATACTCAATTTAAAACGCAATAATAAATTAAATTAAGTAATAAAAATAATAAGAATGATAAATCAAAAGTATAGACACTTAGGAGACTTTTATACTAGAAAAATTAATAATTAATGGAGTATGTGAAATAGGTATTTTGATTTCTCTATTAATGAGATATGTTTCTAGAAGACTTCTTAAAGATTTGTAGAAGGTTTTCTTCTCAGATATATTGTGTTCTACCAATTTACAGGTACAACCCGATATGGAAGACTTACAAGATAATATGGAATGCAATGATGTTGATCAAGATAGTGGGAAATCTGACCAGAAGCTTGGAAGACTTCAATATAAGCTAGATTATGACTTCAATACTAATAATGTAAGATTCCCCAATTTATCATTTTTTTAGTTATTGACAAAATTCTTAACTGAAATTCTTTTTAAATAATCATATTTATTTGCATACATAGTTAGATGTTAAATTAACGTAAAAAATACAACTGTTAATTACACTCATATATATATTTATATAGTAATTTATTTTCAATTTTTTTTTTCCTTTTTAACCTGTTTCTTTCTTATACAAATGTAATAGAACTCTAGAGAAAGAAAAAAACTGACCTTAAATTTTAAGGATACTTGAATTAATTTATATACAAAAAGATCTTATATATATAAATACGTCGATCGGAGTTCGAAGATTTTATGCTATAAGTGTAAAGAGTAAAACAGTTCTTTAAGAGCGAGGAAAATTTATTATCGAAAAACAACTCTTAAAAATACATGATACTGTTGTAAAATTCGCACAATGTCCCAGAAGGTTTTCACACTTTCTACGACGCTCAGACACGACTATCAAAGCCAAAAGTACAAATACACAAAGTTTATTCGCTTACAAATACTCGCTAATGAACTCTTCAACAGACAAAGTTATACTGAAACTGCTATTTATAGCCTGCACAGCTATCTTCGAGCACATTCTTGAAAAATCCGCTTACGTCATAGATCATGATGTTAATAGATTTTTCCAATAATTTTTATAAGCATCCATATGGTCACCATCTCGTCTAAAAAGGAGACCAACTTGACTGTATCGTTAATATTTCGTCAAGTTTCCATTGAATCGCCATTATAATCTAAGACATGGCGTTGCTTGCAAATATTACAACTTTTATTATAAAATAAGGGCAACAAAAAGTAATCTGGACGCACTCGCGTATTAAACATCCAGACAAATTATTTACACCATTTTAAGTATTAATTACACAAAATTCGTAACAATATTTAATTTAAAACATATGCAATTAAATGTTCCAGACATTTCATATGATAATGATAGTTCACACAAAAATTATCAATCAAAGATAGAATTCAAAAATAAATTTTTTAAAAATTGTAAAATTGAAAGATTAGATTTTTAATTTTACAATAATTGTTATTAAATTTCAAGCAATGTCACTCAAAAAAGTTAAAAATGATTAAAAGTAATGCAGTTAACACAAAAATAGTTCCTGAATCAAAAATAAAAATTGAGATTTTGTAAAATAACATACAAGAGTCTTCCAAACAAATATAAACTATTACGAAACGAAGCAGTTTATTTCAACTGAAGTAAATATAAAACCCCAATGAGAACTGCTTTTAATAGATAATTGCACCGTTTTCTAGCTAGATAAAAAACATACGATAATTAATTAGTAAATATAAATTATCTATTTCAGTTTGAGAAATGAGATTATAAGCATTCAATATTAAATTCTTCGAGTCTTCTATTGAAGCGGTTCTTAAACTTTTCATTGCCACGGCCCCCTAAATGTATCAGCCTGACATAACGCACCCTCAAGATTTTGAACACCCCTCCCTGAAGCCCAACACACGGCTGAACCAATTAAAGGTTCATCAATAATCCTAAGACTGTCTCTGCTACTTAATACTTATTTTTTACTTTAAGAAAATAGTAAATATCTCATTTTAAAATACAAAATACTAATTTAAAATAAATAAATAATGTTCTTGTATTAGTTAGTGATTAGTCTAGTAATTAGTTTATTGATCAATCAAGGACCTAATTTAGGATGGCCCGTCTTTCAATTTTAACACGAGGCCTTTCAGAGTCAGTAAAAGAAGGAAATCTCAACATTATAAATGAGAGACTTTTATGGACCCTCAAGAAAAACGCTGGGGTCCCCCGGACCACAGTTTAAGAACCACTGTTCTATTGAATTACAATGCTTTTATTAGAAAAAAAATGCGTCTTATTATGATTTTGCAAATATTTTCTACCAAGGGACGTTTTCTCGTCTCATTCTCAACTCAGCATCAATAAGATCATTATCCGAATAATTTTAATCATCATATGTTATTTCTGGGCATATTCTCCAAAATCTGGGAATTTCGAACAATATGCCAAGTGGCAGCAGTGACAAGACTATATTATTACGTCTTGTCCGTCATCCATGTCAAGGCCTACCACCATACATCACCATTTAGGTGAAAAGTGGCAGTGTCGGTCGAGTTGATTTGTGCTTAGGTTCGTAAAGTTGTGAGTCATGCACATTTATTTGTTACGGTTTACCATTTGTACGAATATTTGACAACGTATGCTATATACTTTTTACTTAAAAGGATCGTAGATGAGGTCTACCTTCGCATAGAGGCTCAGAAATTCTAAATCTTAAGATGTCACTTTTTCAATCAAAAACCTACTTCAGCATACACGGAGACCATTTCAAGAATTCCATTTTATATACTTTCAATCAGTTTTTGCTTTCCCTTAAGCAAAGAATAGGGCCGAAACGTGTTGGGAAAAAAATATTTTCTTTTGCCTACATTTCAAATGAATGAAAGCAAATTATTCTTTAGAATCTAAATATGGTCATTGGAAGTTATGTTTGATGATGGAAAAGTCAGTTTCGGCTTCCCTTCAATGATTATCACAACCAACACCCTGAGCATTAACTCCTCTGAAATTCCTTCTGCTTAAATATGAGTTCTTTTCTTAATCTCACGAATGACGTCTGTATGCTTGTACTTTTTCCATCACTTATTATAACCCAAAATAAAAAAAATACATGAAAATTTTAACCAAAAAAAATAGTTCTAACAGAGGGGGAAAAATATTTAAAGTTACAAATATTTTTCCCATCCCGTCTAATATTACTTCGAACAAATTCTAGACGGGGCGTTTTAAGCTTTAAGTTAAGACGAAAAGCTGGCTTCATTTTTTTTCAGGATTTAGATGCCTGGATTTTCCCGAAGAAGTTGACGAACTCGCACGGAATCAACATAATTTCTTAGATGATGAATAAGCATTCAACATATTTCCTTTGATTTGGAAGAATTTCGAAGTAAATGTCTTTTATCCCATTAGGTGAATGACCAGATTTATTTTTTCCACAATATGTATCATCTATTGCCAAAAAAAAAAAAAAAAAAAAAAATTCCACACTACATCAGAAACCGATTGAGTTTTGTTGCAATTTGTACATAAGTTCCTCCCCCTCCCTTTTTGAAATTGCAAAATACGTCTTATTTTGACTTCTGTTTCATTCTGTGAGATCTTAAATCCCCCTTAAAATTTTAATAATGAGATCGAAAATCCTTTCAGGGGAAGAAAGCATGTTTATTTAGACTGCATTTCCAAGCTTTGACATTCATTATGAAAATGTGAATTATTAAAAAATTAAATTTAGCTGAAAATATTCAGAATATTATTTCAATAAAATTTATGTTGAATTTTTATTTTTTTTATTTTAAAATTAATTTACTTTATATCTTACATGAGACTAAAGAATATTTTATATTTATTTGGAACACTAGAATTAGCAGAATATTTACAACATAACAAAATATATAGAGAGAGCTAAGAGGATTTTAACAAAACAGTTTCGTTTTAGCGTCATATAGGAAAAGTACTGTTATATGTAAGACATTTTTAATAAAATTCAAAAACATACACTCGTGTTCTTCTAAAATTCAACAGCATGAAGGTATCACAACCACATTCGTTGGTCAATAATATAAAATAAAATGGTAAAATAATTGAAATAATAACCCCATTCGACTTCTGGAACACTTAGAAATCAGTATTTTATGTAACCACCATGGCTATCTACAACTCTACTACGACACGCCTTGACATTGAAAAAAAGCCTTAGAGTGTGATTTGAGGGTATGTCAGTCAATTTTATTTCACACGCTGCTAAAATTTAGGTAGCATAGCAGTGAATGAGGTATGTTGGGCTAATCATCAGCCACGAGAGTACAATGGTCAAAAGATCAGGCGAAAGGTGAGTTAAGGCAATAGTGCAACCTGGTGAGCACCGGATAATTGTTGAACGGTGTGTGCCATGTGCGGTCTCGCAGTTTTTTAGTTGAAAATTGACTGTAGGTAAGTTTTGAAGGTAAGGAACAACAATAGACTTCAAAACTTCAGAGACGTAGTGGTAGCTAGTGAGTGTATAGACAATGCACATTATAGGGATGTGAAAGTAAAATCCAAAGGTACCTTAAAACATAATACCAAGTATGGCTTTGTATAATGTAAGAGTTGAAAAATCTCTCACCGTGGTACCGTCAATTTCAGGTACGATCCCAGTGATATTGTCAAAATCTTAAATCGTCTACAAAAACAATGCCATATCACCATTACACCTGCATATATCTGTACTCTACAGGTAAAAGGTAATCGCAGTAATGGACTATTTGCTAAAATTCTCTTCTGCTGCTCCCGACCTTGAATGGCACAGGCTGACACAGATTGTTGTGTATCAGAACCTAATTCTTGCTCTTGGTTTCTAGATATTCTGGCAAGATTATTATTGCCATGTGCCTAGTATGGCTGTCCTCAGACTCTGTGGTGTAAAGAAGGCAAGTGTAATCCTTTCTATTGGTCTATAAATCCCTCCTGCATTCACCGATTCCATTTTCGTATCACTGTGGCTTGATTTCATCCAATGTGAGCACTGAGTATAATAGGCTATCACTATAAGTCACAGTTCTTCCTATGTCAAACTGATTGACTATACTTAACTGACTTCATCATCCTTTGACGAAGTATACTGAAGCGTTTAATGCAGAAAACAGTGGAAAATACAATTCCAATACTTAAAAACAAGCTTCTTTTTCCCTTTAGATGGCGTTGTAGATAATACCCCTAATGCACGTGATTTGAATGTGCACTGCAATGCTAATCATTTGCATATCTAACTGAAGTCTCAGTATGTTACAAATTTCACGTCTACTGGATGCTTCTTTTATGATGTTGCATTTTTGATGGCCAGAAGTCCATGTATTGTTAAAGCTGTTATTAACAAACTAAATCTGTCTCAAAGATTTCATAAGTAATGCAAATAATTTTCAATTATCTATAGTACTGAGAAAAATATCTTCTAACATAATACTGTTTTAAAAATCTAAAACAATTTATAATTATATTAAACGTTTAAAAAAGTTTATTCAAGCTACAATCTTGCCTTGAATAATCCATCTGGTCCAAAAGTCGTTGATCACTCATATTAGCCGTATTTAGAATTTAACAGTTATTTCACAGCTAATTAGAATTTCGAACTCCTTCAGCTTAAAAAGTATAACAAAAGTAGGCCTCATGTTGAGGATAATCAAGAACAAAAAATAATAATAATTCAGCTGGAAATGATAAGATATCTAATTTGCAACAAAATAAATCATAAAGCTAGAATTATATTATTCTTAAAATAATGAAGCACAGTACAATAATAACGTTCACCGAGCATTGCTCATTAAGCAGTAGTACAATTCACAAATTCAGTCTTTTCCCTTGAATATATCTGGGAATGCTGTTGTATACTATACTAGAAAACTTTTTTCCAGATATCTGTATTTTTTTCTTTTACATAAACAATTTCAAGAATGAACATAAGTGCTCTGGAGGAAGTACAATCAATAGACTAAATTAAAACCATATAAAATGATTAAAAATAAAAGCAAATCGAAAAATCTCAAAATTATTCAAGTAATCAAATGCAGCTTTCAATTAATTGAAAAACCAATTAGGAACTATTATTTCAGTTTTTACTTCGAGAATAAACAAAGGTTAGATTTAAAAGATGAATATTTTTCTTCTTTATATCTGTATGTAAAATATACAACTATATTTTTTGGAAAAATTACTTATTCTCTTTACTAAAAATAAAACACTTTTACAGTTGGCAGTTACTGTGATTCAAGCTGAAGATTTACCAGGAATGGATATGTCCGGAACATCCGATCCTTATGTGAAAGTTTATCTTTTACCAGACAAGAAAAAGAAATATGAGACTAAAGTCCACCGAAAAACTCTCAATCCAGTCTTCAATGAAACCTTTAACTTCAAGGTAAGCACTACATTTACATGTTTTATAGAATACGATTCTACTTAACTATACTCATAATTTAACCGTATTTATGCTTGTAGCGTTAGAAAATAAAAATAAAATTCTAATAAGGAATATAAAGAAAAAGTTATGGCAACATGTATAATAATTAAGGCTAAGAACTCTAAGATACACCATTTTTCACAGGTATTCTACATTCATTTATAATAATTTTATTGACAAAAATGATTTTTTTTCTTTCTTCATATAGTAGAATTAGAAAATACATTTTTCAAGATCATGAGATCTGAGCGTGGTAAACCTCAATATAGAGCAATTGATCAAGCCTCGTGATTTATTTTCTTATTAGTCGTTTACTCATATTTCTTCGAGATACAATTCAATATTTAATTTTCTTTTAAAATTCAATATTTAATTTGTTGTTACAGTAAAAATAGCTTAACACGAAATGGAGGGAACTGAAATATTTTTTCGTCTTTAAGGATATTGCAAAAAAACCATATATATTCAACAAAAAATTATGTTTATTACAGCACATTTTATTTACATAGATATGTATATTTGCATGTATTTTTTAAAAGTCAAAAAACAAAAGCATTTACAAGAACTTAATGAAAATTATTACAAAACTTTCCAGTTCTTTGAAATACAGAACATTTATTGAGTTTTGGGAAAATAATCCGATATTTTTCTTTGCACTGTTTTTTTAGCATAAAATTGTTAACAAATTGTTCGATGTCGTTTTGTTATCATTTCACCATTGGAATGTGCGTGTAAATAATTGCGCATACTTTTCATGATGTTCTTCATTTCGGATGACGTAGAAACAGAGGAGCTGCAGTATTTATTTCATTTTCACCGTCGGAATCTGTATTAATGATACACTTTCTGAGATTTGATAAAACTCCAAAATGTCTTTGTTTGTTATAATTGGGGCTGTACACACAGTATCATCATCAACTGCAACAAATTCTTCCGAAAATACAATAGGACAGTCCAGTAATACAGAAAAATAATGTGAAACCACTTCTCTTTCATTCCACAACACACCCTCTTCAATCTCTAGTTCTCCGTATTTTGTTTATTCCCAGAAGGTAAATATTTTCATGTTAAGCGATTTTCGTTTCGTGTTAAGAGAAAAAAATGTATGAAAATACATAGTAGTTTGTTGGGACCTTTGTATATTATTTCGTGTTAACCGATATTTCGTCTTATGCATTCTCGTGTTAAACACATTTCACTGCATATCATTTGGTTTATAAGCAACAGAACTCCACGAGAAGAATAAAAGAATCCATTTAATGTTTCATAAAGTTGATAATCTATTTTGTTGCGTTTCTTCTACTCAGTTTATGTCAGATTTGACAGAACAATCAAACAAGCGTATTTCAACTATTTCTGCTGGGGAAAAAATAATCATCACGTATAATTCTCCACTCTCTGTAAGAAATAAATGTTATTTACAATTACATTTATGTTATTTATTAAAATTTATTAGAGTTTTCGAGATATTTATTCACTAGGGAAAAAAAAAGAATTCAGCGAAATTTTTTCTGAGACTTTTTCGTGGTTTGAATTTACAGTCGAAAAAGTTCATATTAAAGTTGTTGAATATTTGCAATCAAATTTTCTTTCATTTCTTTTCTTTGAAATAGCAATAATGTATTAATCTATTAATTAGTAATCTAAATAATAGTCCCATTTTAAAGGAATATCACCTCTTTTTGCAGAATTCTTACGTTAGAAACAAATGATATTTTAATTTATACATTTCCCAGCTGTGAGAATAAAACAATGTTAAAGCTCTGTGTGTGTGTGAATGAGAAGTAAAACATTTTACCAATATATATAACCCAAATAAAAATAACATAAAATATATTAATATTATACTGTTAAGTAGTACAAATTACACGAAAAGATTCCGTTTTTTATTTGGTGTAAAATGGCATTTTCAAAATGTGCATTCCAAAATTTGGATCAAAAATGAAATATCAAATGAAACACTCTAAATTTTCTTAATTTTTTTAAAACAAAATAGAATTGCTCATTTAATTACAACAGTTATACTCATGATTTGAAAAGCATTCGGTAGGTGTAAATATATAATGTTAATGCTGTATAAAAAGACAGCCATAGCTTAGAGGAAGCGATAGTGCATGACGTACTTCTAAATAGATTTTTAATGACATGATAATATTCGACTTGTCATACAAACGTTACAACCTTTCAAGTTTGTTTTCTGAGTGCTCTTCCCACGGGAGTTGTATTCGTCAGACTGTAAAAAGTTTAAAAAATGAGGAAAAAAAGGAATCATTATATACACTACAAGAAAAAAAATATTTATTTTTGTACGTACGCAAATACATTTCAAATAAATTCAAGGTATCTAAAATGTTCCGAAGCTTGAGCAATTATAAATATAATATACATAAACGAAATATTTTGGAATGAATACAACACAAACCGTATAGAAATATAGTACATAGGAGTATACTTATATTTCTTTTATTCAATAAATATTAAAAGACAAAACAAATATTTATTTTGGAACGATTCTCTTTTATATTCTGCTGATTTTACTATCAACAGGACTACAGAAAAAGCATAAGAATTTTCAATTACAGATTCCATATGCGGAAATAGCGTCGAAAACTTTAGTTTTCGCAACTTTCGACTTCGATAGATTTTCGAAACATGATCAGATTGGAGAAGTCAAAATTCCATTGAATACTTTGGACTTGGCCCAAACTATCGAGGAATGGAAAGAGTTATCCAGTGTTGAAGGAGAACAAGGACAGGTATTATATCATATTTCTCTAATTATTTTTTAAGTAATTTTTCAGATAAAAATTATTTAATTTGTATTGAAATAATTCAATAGCTTAAAGCAAAATTTTCAATAATAAGTTTTTTTAAAAATATGGACAAAAACACATCATTTTTATATATTTTTTTATAAATTACAATTAAGTTCACGTTTTAATATTTTTTTCTTTTTAGTTCAGATATATTTATCGCTTATTGCAGGTAAATGCGAGGAAAAGTTTATGATAATTGAATTTATGAGGTTGAACATTTCTAACAAAACTACCACGTGGAATCAGAATCTTTCAAAATTATTGGAAATTATTATGAGTAAATAGTGTATTTTCCCCCGATATTTCATAAAATATGTGGGAGAATCACATACCAGCTTAATCATTTTTCATACTTGAAAATAAACAGTAAAAAAATCATTTAAAGCACTTTTCCTTTGAAATTTTTTTACCACTTTCTTTTTATACTACTTTTAACTAATCTTTTAACTCCTTATAACACTCTAAATTATTAACATTTTCTTATTACCATTAATTTCAAGTTTTTTTCATATGTATATGAATTTCTCAAGAGTATAAAGTAATTCTTAAATTTTAAAACACATAATGGAGAAAAAAATGTTTACTTAGATTTGCATGAATTTCGGAGCTCTAACAGAAAAATTTTAAAATGTATTTTGTCACCTGAAAAACTAAAAAAATGGCGAAATAAATTTTTTTAAAAAAAGTTATACATGATAATCTAAACGTTACTCATTGATTATACCTCTTTAAAATCAAGAAATAAACTAATTTCATCCTGAGAAAATTTACCAATATTTTTTTTCTGAATGTAAATCGCTATAGTAAAGATGATTTATCTACTCTTCCTTCTGTTGATAAGTAAAAAAAAGTACTATTTATTATTTAGCAGTGTTTAAAAGAAATATTTCGATGATAGAAAATTACAGCGCAGCCGTTCAAAAGGTTGAAGTTTTGTAATTGATGGAAAAACAAAAAAAATTTCTAAAAATTAAATATAAAGAATAAAATCCCGCCTGTTTGCTAATTAAAAAAAAACTATGTTGGAAAGCTTTTTCAAAAGAGTTAAAAAATGAAACTTTACAATCCATCTGAAAGATATTTAAGTAAAGAAAATACATAGTTTTTTTTTTTTTTTTCATTTTCCCTATCCTGTTCTTGATTTCCGATACTTTCTGAAACGGAAATTTAAAATTCGTTCTTTTTCCGATCTCGATTGCATCGGGAAAGAGAGCAATAAAGATTCTTCCGTCTTGGGAAGGTTTCAAAAGTATTTCTGGCCCAAACAAACTTTTTTTTTCTTTTAGAATGTACCCAAACTCTTAATTTCCTTTCCATCCATAAACTGAAATGAAGCGGGAATTAAACATATATTAAAAGGCTTCAATATAAAGTAAATTTTACTGATCCTTACTATTTGTTAGGAATCCCGATAACTGTGTTTGTTTTATAAATTTTACTTTTACACCCTTTTCATTTTTTATAAGAAATTACATCTAGTACTGTAAAATATTTAAAATTCCCTAAAAATAGTCACTTTCAGCAGTGACGTACACAAGAGTAGGGAATTAAGCTCCTTCGCCTCCCCTTCATAAACCAATAGATTTTTTATTTATATATGTATATATAAGCATAAATAGTTTTTTAAATATACCCCCTACCCTATAAAAGAAGTCTGTATATCACTGGCTTTCAGCATAAATCTTAAGGAATATTTAATAAATAATTTTTCAAAAAAAAATACTTTTGCAAATACGATTAGGTAACTTTAAAACGGAATGAATATTTTTCTACCAAATGTTTGTATCAGCAGTAGATTTAGTACATAGGATAAAAAAAATGTGTTAACCCTTTATCTACCGACGGTACTTATAAGTACCACTCACTTTAAATTTACATAGAATAACCATACTCTGACGATACTTAGCAGGGATATTCTTTTAAATCCACTCTTCCAAGATATATGGCAGCACGTGTTCTACAATGAGTATTTTTACGAGGAAAGCGAACAGTTTTATAGCAGAAATTGCGTTTTCAGCTGACAGCGTTTTCAGCGGATTGCGAAGATTGTCATTTTTGTTCCGAAAAAATAGTTAATGTCAAAAGGTAATGTTTTTTTTGTTGTTGTTTTTTTGTGTGTATTAATGAATACCTTAGAAAACTATTTCTTTATTTTAAGTTAACAGTGTATATAATTAATTTTACAGAGGAATATCTTTAATTAATTAATTAGCTCTAACTAATTCAATTCCCCAAAGTTGAGTATTTTGTTTATGTTAATTTCAATGTAGTGATTCAAAAAAAATATTCCAGTAAATCATAATGCGGTAGATAAAGGGTTAAAGTAAAAATTGAGAGGCTCAATCAAAATTAATTTTTTTCTTTAATTAAATTTTTTCTTTTTCTATTCGCTTCTCGAATGTTCTGAAAAGATATTTGCAGCATTTTCAAGACTGTTATAATTGTGAGGAATTGATGATTATAGTAACTGACCAGAATTATTTTTCTCACATGCTTATTTTTCATTGATCATTGTTATATTATATTTCATTATATTGACTACATATAAACACATACCTAAAACAACTGTTTAAACATGTAACATATTTTTGAGATTCATATTTTATTGATAGTGATAAATAACTATAAATTATGTTTAATAGTAATTTTGATACTATTTTATTTATATTTGTTCCTCTATATCATGGATGGTGAACCAGTGGCACGCGTGCCATTGATGGCAAGCAACACAATATTTTTGCCACGCCAGTGATCAAAATGATTTGCATTTTATTTCAAAGTTTTTTATGAAGAATTATAAACAAACGCCAATGATCAGTCGCGAAGCGGCGAGGAGTACACTCGTTTGTTATTGTCTTGCCTCAGTTACGTCGCAGACCACAATTGCTTATGATGTAAATTTTGTCTACGCATAGTATAGTCAATTTCATTGACACAATTGTATTTTAAAGTTTATCTGTGTTATATCTACGATTTTTAACTGTTATTTAACATGGCTATAGTTCAGCAAAAGAACAAAAAGTGCAAGATAGAAGTGTAACAGAGAATTTCAAATTTAGTGGACCGATAAACATGGCATGATTAGTAAAGGTGACAGAGCAGTGTGTGTTTTTTGTACTGGAATAGTGATATGCAGAACATCGTCTGTAAAATGGTATTTTGAAACAAATCACAAATCCTCTTGTCAAAAAAGTGAGCCACAGCAAAAATAATTGCTTAGAAATCGTTTGACAGATGAATCAAGTTCAGCATGTATTCTACAAAAAAATAACATCTTACAATCCTAATATAAGTTATGTGTCATCTACACAATCTGTAGCAACAGAGATCAAACTAATGTTCCTTTAGTTTGAATTACACATATAACTAAAACATTTATAGCTATTCAGTGCAAAAGGTATTTTTTTGTAGTAAATAGAGTTTTGTGTGGGGGGGGGTGTTTTTTTTGTTAGTATTTAGTTTTATTATTTTTTCCCAATAATCAGAAGTCAAAATTATTGGACGCCACGTCTGTACCACATTAAACACTTGTTTAGAAAAAATGGCACGTTGATCTTTTAATTATTAATCTTTTCCTGTGTGATTTTAGCTCAAATCTGTTGGACCATATTAAAATATTGACAAAAACAGTATAAAGCATATCTTTTTAAGATATACCTCCAAGGACTGATATTCTTTTTTCTATGTGTCATTCTTAATGATATTAAGTTATTAAGTTTTTGACTTAATGATATAAGTTTTAAGTTAAGTTAATGATTATTAAGTTTGACTTAATTATATTAAGATATTTTTGACTTAATTTAAGTTAATGGTATTAAGTTTTTGACGTTTTTTCATTAAATATCAAATATGTTTTCCTTGAAACTTGAGCATTTAATAAATTAACAATATTTCAAGCAAACTCAAATGATTCAGTACTTAACCTGAATTGATTCAAAATTTTAAGCACCGTGTTACTTGTTTTTAACAGGAAAACAAACTTGGAGATATTTGCTTTTCGCTCCGCTACGTACCAACTGCTGGAAAACTCACCGTGGTTATTCTTGAAGCTAAAAATCTGAAAAAAATGGATGTCGGTGGTCTCTCTGGTAAGATATCGCAAAAATTTAAAATTTCATAAATTTATAGATTTGTTTCCAAACAAAATATTACGCTTACATACATTAAAAATAGAATGAAAGTGAGTGCCTTTACAGTCCTTGGAAATTCACATTAATTATATCAACTACAATTGCCCAGGTTCTCCCAAAGACTCACAAATAATCAAATTAACATCTTCAGTACTCTTCCATTCAGTAAACATAGTTACATCTTTCTACTTGAGAGAAATAATGAGGCCATAGCAGCCACGTGCTTAATATTCAGGGGCGTAGCTACCACTGTATCAATGATACGGGACCTCGAAGCTACAAGGGCCCCAACATATACGAGGAAAAAATTGTTAATATATTAGGGAAGGGGGCTCAAAAAGGGTATGCAAGAAATTTTGATACAAGGCCCACTCAAATCTGGCTACGCCACTGTTAAGATTGCGAAATTATGATAGGCGTTGTTTCGGTTGAGTCGTGCATTTGAGTCCTATGCCATTTTAGACCCACCATGTAGTAGGACAGCTGATACTCATTAAATCTGACAAGACTGAAAGTCCTCACGTTGGTATGGTTTGAAAGTTTGGAGACTAGGGCACCAGCTCAAGTGTCATCTTCACCACTTGATCACAGGGACGTAGCTACCACCGTATTAGTCGTATCAATGATACGGTGCCCCAAGCTACAGGAGCCCCAACTTATGTAAGCAAAAAAAATCGGGAAATTTTAACCCTTTAAAGAGTTCACTACATATTCCCTCTGAAAAATTAACAAACTAACTTCACAAATGACTATTAGACATGATAACGATCATAAATATACAAAGAAAAAAATTTAGCATTTTTCAATTTCGAGAAATTTGCGGTTTCACAGTGAAACCAGTGAGCAGTAACGGTCCATTCTTCCGATTCAAACTAACCAATCCAAAAGACTATTTAGAAAAAGAAATCTAATATTTTAAGGCCATAAAACTTTTATATTTTAAAGGAATTGATTAAATAAAAATAATTTTATAAGTTTTTCATTATTTTTTTTTTAATTTTTCTGCACTTTTATAATTTTAATACAAATTTAGACATAAAATTACATATATTTTGCATCACAAACTAAAAGTAATATATACATATATATATAACTGTTGGATAGCTTGATACACACTCACAGCACAAATCAATCATTAAAAGAAGTTAAATGCAAACTTATAATTAAAAATGTTATACATGTAGAAAATTTAAAAAGGATATAATTTCCAGTCCTTGTGAAATTTTTCGAAACGTGCCACATTATCATTATTTTTTGCTATCATGCATAATCCGACATCACAGTTAGAGCACATCCATCTCGTTCTGTGAGATTTCGCTCTGGTACTGCAATAATCTTCTGGATTTGCATTTTTTTTGGAATGTGGCCAACATTTTTAAGTCTGTCCTTTTCAGAAACTGTATGTTTCCTGAATTTCAGTTTCACGGGTCCAGAACAAGAATTAGACGCAAACCGTTTTTCAGGAAATTTTTGATGTCCTATTGACACAAGGTCTGTTATTAAATCTAACCGAAAACTTTTCAAGTTGTTATAGTATGGGGTTTTCTCACCGTGCATCAGAGAACAAAGAATATATGATGATTGTCATATCAAAAATATGAAAAAATATACGGTGCCACTATTTTTTTGTTTTTCTGTCCATTTCGTACGTGAATTTGAGTTGGTCAAAATAGTCTACGTAACCCATATTCTTATTGTAGTCTATAACAGCTTTCGGGTACGCTATTTCAATTTTTTTCCATCTTTTTTTTTTTTCGTTCAATTTCTCAAGATTTTGTGGCTTCATCTAATGTTGTAAGAATATGTACTATTCTCTTGTCCTTCCACTTGATGCAAACAATGTCATCATTGCTAACACACACACACATCATTGCCAAAGTCTCCTTGTTTCATTTTTTTGTCCTCTAATAAAATTTTTGATAAATTCTTTCTGGACATGTTCACTGTACCACATGCTGTGATATTTTGAGTCTCTAGATGCTTCAACAAATCGTAAGAAGTGAAATAATTATCAAAAAAGAGCACATGATTTTTGCCTATTAATTTTTGACTCAAGTTTCTTATAACACGTTCTCCCAGATTTCTTTCAACTTCTTCGATTATTCCTGTGTAAATTTGAAACTCCCATGCAAATCCACTTGAATCACATCTCATCCAAATTTTGTAGCCTCTTTTGATGGGTTTCTTTGGCATATATTGTTTCAAGGATGATCGTCCTTTGAACTTGATTGTACTTTCATCAATTGCCTGCTGTTGTCCGGGTTTGAAAACTTTGAAAAGCATTTCTGATAAGTGATCAAGAAGTGGGCGCACTTTGTACAGTATCAAAATTCTTTTCCGAGTTCTTGGGCATCAAGTTGTTATCATTCAAATGAATGTGCCCTAAAATCCAAATGAATTTTCTCACTGGCATCAATCCTGAAACAAAGGCATCGTGTGAAATTTCATTTGTTGACAAAAAATCTCTGTTGCTGGGCAATCGTTTTATCCCCATCACTATATTTATATAGCTAAAAAATATTCTATATCCTGTACAGTAACAGTAGTGAACGCATTGCCTTTTTGCGTAGCATATAAATTCGTTTGGTATACAATTGTTTCTATAAAAGTGATAGAAAACAACGTCAAAAAAATTGAAATCGGGGAAGGATCTTGAAGGGATGTTATTTCATCTGAGGGCCCACTTTGTTCTGTAAAAGGGATATTTTGGATCTTTACAGACGCTTTATTTTTCCAAGTAACTTTAGATATACGGGATGGCACACTTATGTCATCTTTTTTCTCATCAATATCGGTATTTTCACTTGAAGATGACTTTGCAGTCATAATATCATCTGCTCTACTGAGCGATGATTCATCGGATTCAATATCAGAAGGTAAGTTTTGAAATACTTTCTGAGCTTCTGAAACGGTTAATCCTTTTTTGGGGGGCATTTAAAAAAATTACCAGAAATTACACAAAGAAGTACTTAAAATACCTTATCACCAATATTAAGAAATAGAAGAAAATGCTGGATTGATATTTCTGTCTTCTCTGAGAACAGCACAAATACAAATTGCCTAAGGAAAATTTGAGCTCATAGTCCTAAAAGATTGTAACGTCGGCTCATTAGCAGAACTCACTCCATCTATACTTGTCAAGCTTCCAGATGCTGGATGCAAGCCCATGTCGGGATAGAGAGCGGAAGTGCCGGAAATTATTCACACGCACCCTTGGAATGCGATTGAGGTCGGAGAGAGGGGGGTGTCCGGGTGCAAATGTGTGGCTTTGACAGTGAGAGGTGGCGAGGAATGTGGAAGTAATCTGTTCCTGGAGATTACCGTCTCTTACTGGGAGTTTGGTTTCGGAGTGAAACCACAGATTTTAATTTCATTTTTCTACTCTTCTGTTTACTTATCGAAATTACTGAAAGTTGTAATTAATAATTAGAAAGAAGTATAGTAAAACCTCACACATGCTATAATTTAAAATAACTATTTTTTTAAGATAAGGGAATTTACCAAAGTGTGTTAAAGAGACGTCAATATTTTTCTATTTAAAAGGTCTCAATCGTTAAATATAGCCGTAATGTTGTCATCTATTGATAGGAAAAAGAACAAAAATTTGAAAACAACACTTATTGGGATAAAATAATTTTAAATTTTATTTGTTAAAAAATGTTTAATGTGTGGTTTCGGTGTGAAACCACTGAACGTTAAAGGGTTAAAGGGGCCCCAAGAAATATTTGGTTCAGGGACCACTTAGGACTAGCAACACCAGTGCTTGATCATGATTCAAAATCCATTCAGCCACACTAAATTATTCACAGAAAACGAAGAATTTTTATCTTTGTTGACTTAAACAGCAATAAATTTTCAAAATAGATAAGCAGAACAATTTTCGAAAATTTGATTATTATTACCAAAAAAAATATAACATACCATTAATAAAGATAAAAGCAGAAAAAAAATTGAAGAACTTTATTGAACCCTAAAGAAATTGAATAAGAATAGTTTTAGACATTTGAATTGAATGCAAATGTGCTATGGTTTTAAATATAGTTTTCTTTCGAGAGATTAGAAATCAAGAGTTAATAAAAACTAATGTGAACAAATTGTCACGATAAAACGCTTCTCCCGAAGAACTTTTGCTAACAATGTATAATATACAGATATTCCTCCCTTTATTTTAAGATTTGCAGCTCGTCCTTTTAGTAATAATAACTAGATTCTAGGGTAAATAAACAAAAATGACTTTGTGATCGCTTCAAAATGAATGTGAATGTTGATCTAATCTAAAGATATATCTTTTCAGATTAAATTAAAAAATTCAGGTTTCTTAAATTTGATCTAATTATGATTACTTTTCAAAAATAAATCTGCATCATAAAATGCCAAATACATAGGCTAAAACTAGCCACATTTGAGCAGAAAGGAATTCACACCTTTCAATTTCGGTTATAATTAATATTTAGTTATATTTATGCGTTAAAGTTATACACAAGTCTAACTAACAGATATTATAATTAAATTGATATTTATAATTCATACTCTTATATTCCATTCATCGGAAATTAATAAGAGTCATGAATAGAAATTGCTCTCAAACTGCTATTTAGAATCAGTGTGTTGCAATTTCACATAATTTATAAGAAAATAGTAATAAGGAGGAGCGGGTGTCACAAATTATTTGGGGTGAGAGATCCAGTTTTTTAGTATTTAAATAAAAAATTATGTAATGTTTTTATACTTTATTATTACATACTGATTAATTGTATGTAATTAATTATTCAGTAATTGTGCTTTATTAAAACAACCGATGAGCTAATATTATATTAAGCTTGCTCAAATAGTTTTTTGGAACATGTATTTATATTTATTATACAAGACATAAATAGAACTAAATAAAATTAGCAGTTAAATGTTCTGTTATAAAACAATGCACAAGAAAAAGTAAAGTATTAACATCTTCTCACTTATTTTGTTTTTTTTTATGAGAAAAAATAGAAGTCTTCAGAACACATAAAAATTTTACTTTTTATAATGCTGGGAAAAGAGAGGGCAAAGAAAAAAATCTAGAACTTTGTCTCCGCATATTTAGAAAAATTTCAGTTTTACAATTCCAGCAAAATTTTCCAAGACAATTAATTCAATGTTGTTAGTATAAAATAAGCGTAATGTTATTAAATATGCAAAAATGTACAAATATGAATTAAATGTACACTTAAGCACAAACTTTATTTTGCAGGACTGTAAAGATAATTTTATGGAATTCTATATTTCTAAGAAATATATATTTTTTTCCAGGCGCAAAATAAAAAAAAAAATCTCTCCTTTCTTCATTAGTATAAGAAATCAGAAGATTTCGATTAAATTTTATATCACACAATCAATGGATAAACTCAATTAAAACTCAATTAGATGACAATATGCAACTAGCAAAATAGAACGTTACTTTATTTTCATAAAAATATGTGAAAAATTTATTATCATAAAATTTGTAAAGAAAATAATAAAATATCTTTGCATAGACAGAAAATAACGAAAACAAAACCTTTACTAAAATTAGTTACTCTTCCTAAGATCAGTTCAACAACAGTAAGAAAATTTGCCAAAACCTTTATCTGTCTTCTATAAATATTTGGGTTAATGTTGAATGAAAACCTTGTGAAAAGTAACTAGAGAAAAGGAAACAGACTATATTTTGGCTGGCGTTTAATTGAATAAATATATCCAGCACGTGTTTTCAGAAAAAAAGTATTCTAAGCTTACATGAATGTCTAAAAAAACAGAATTCTTTTTCTGATTTTGACTATGTTTTAATTTTAGATCCCTACATAAATCAATCAACCTGAATACATGAAACAGTCCTATATATATAACAAGTTACTCAATAAAACAGCAGTGAAAGTTCTAGAGCCTTAAGATATAGAAAAGAAAGTTTTTTTTTTATTACAACACTAAACATTCCAGTTCAATTAGGAATCCTGAAATGTTTACAGTATATGCTGTGGAGGATCATAAACATAACTTCCTACACACAAAAAAAAAAAGTTTGAAATCAATAATACAACAAACAATTAAACGATATGTTTAAGAAAATTAAAAAATAAATAATTAAAAATTATACAATTTTTTTATTCGCACTTAATTTTTTGCAACGATGAAAATGTGATCATATATTCAGTGTGAGTATGTGATGCCGTTTAGTATTCAGCTATATGTTTTCTTACTTTCCGTGAGCTGTTGCTAAATTTACTGTGATTTCAAGTCTTGGCTTCAAGTTAACTTAAAGCCATACAATAATAATAAAAAAAAACTATAAAATTGCATAATAAAAACCAACAAACTAAGAAATTACAAAAATACAAGAAAAAAATTTTGATAATACATCCAAATTATGTATACTTTCCATATAAAAAAAAAACACGTGACAACAAAATAACGTGCTGTGTGTGTGTTCCTGCTTATGAACTAATTTTTTTCTAATATAAAAATCAGTTTGAATCAAGTCTTTCTAAGACTTAGCACTCTAAAGAGTTAAGGTTTGCTTTATCAAATACCAATGGTTATTTACGTAAATATTATATATAAATCTCTTGCAAAGCTGATATAATGCTCTTTAATTTATAATGTACTGCCGTTTATACTAATCAAGCTCCTAAGTAATAATAAAATAATATTAAAATATTAAAAAGATTCAATGAAAATTCTTCCTCTGTTGTTATTACCTTTTCAAAGCTTCATAAAACGAGAATTTAAGAATTTTATTAATTCATCAAATTGTAAGAAATGGATAGCTAAACATAGTGTGGCCAATTGACTTGTCACCTACCACTTATTTTTATCTTTATTCTTCCTTAAATTATAACTATAGAAAATATTCTTTATTGAAAAAGTACATGTTGAAGTAATCGACTCTCTTATTTAAAGTTAATCGTTTTGATTTTATAAAACTGATTGTTTTTGTTTTATGATTCCATCAACAATAGTTATTATTGAATTTAAAAGAGGGCAGGTTGTTTCTATGCAACAAAATGACGTGAAAGTATCTGAAATTTCAAAACAAAGAATATCAAACAGAAGCGTAAAAGGATATATAAAGCATATTTAACTAAAGGTAGCACAAAAGCTTCATTCAAGGGACATAGACCCAAGATAATGGCAAAATGATGAGAGGAAATTGAAGTGAATTATGAAGAAAAATAGGGAAAGCAGGCGATTGACAATTCTATAAATTACAAAGGAGAATTTAAACTCACAAACAAAGATATCTTACAGAACAGTACAAAGAGAACCTAAAATTCTGGGCTTGAAAGTCGACGACTAACACGAAGGCCCTATTTGTCAGCTTTAAATCGAAAAACTACTTATATATGCTTGGACTAAATAATACAAAATCTAGGACGTAGAAATGTAGAAAAAAATTGTTTAGAACGATGAGGGCCATTTTACACTTTTTACAAATGATGGTAGACAAAGAATTCGTCGGGAACAACATGAAATTCTTCATTCAGATTGCATACAACCAGCTATGTTGGCTAGAGGTAAAGGATTAATGATCGGTGGAGTATTGGGTTGGAATATAGGATCGGTCCCCTTATTAATAAAGGGTAACAGTATCGCAACCCGGAAGTTGCAGGTGTAAGAGGGTTCAAAGAAGAAGCAGACATGATTTTAAAAATAGTAACTTTTATTTTAGATCTGACGCTTTGTGAACAATTTACTACTTATTCCTTAACTTTAAGAGTAATATTAATCTTAAACTAACTTATAAGATTATTCAAAAAGACTTATATTTGGAGTTGCTCGGAATTCCTTAGACAACTCCTTCTCGAACAACGGCAGCTTGGAACAATGCACTTCTATTTTCCTTCCACTACTCCGGGTGGATGCCAAGATGAATATTAACCTCAGCCCTCACGACTTCCTGGTCGCAAATCACTTTATACTGTTCCGAGATTTCACGATTAACCTCATGCACCCCAATGCCAGGGTTTAAATTGCACATTTACATTAGTATAAAATCAAGTTATCTCTACAGAAAGCGGTTTTTAAACTAAAATCACAGTTAATGAATAGTTTTACCAAGAGGATTCGTAGAAGTTTCGTGGATAGAAACCGCCACTCAAGAGAAATGAAATTAGTACATATCTCATCTAGAAAATGTTGTTAAACCATTAATGGAAGATTAGTTTCTAGATGGTGACGGAATATATCAGGACGATAATGCTACTCCCCATCCCCATCACGCCCAAACTGTACAGACATGGTTTAACCATAAACATGATGTATTTCATCATCCGAAACAGCCATCAAATTTCCTGGATATTAGTATAATTGAAAATCTGGGAGAGATGAACTGGAAAGGCATTTAAGAGAGTTGAATAACCTGTGACGGATCTTTACGCGACCTTCAAACTAATCCTCTTGGGAAATCTTTGGGCTATCAATTAGCGTTATTCACAACCAGCCCTTCGTAAGAGAATAGGGATATGTAAATTAACTCACAATAAATAGGCGAGGCTTTCTAGCTTTAGAAGGAGAGGGAGCGGAGATATACTCTAGTCAGGTGAGATTGTTATTAAAGGTATAATATTTGAATTATAGAGCTTTGATTATTAACAGAAGGAAACCTTAAAGTGACGATTGTTCACTAAGATTGAATTAAGATTAGATTAATCAGATAAAAAGTTAGATTCTGAATTAAAAGAAGGGTTCAGTTTGTTAGTCGACTAATCGTTTACGTGTTACTGTAACACTTCACCATTTTTATTCAGACATTCTCTTAAGATCATTAGTTGAAATTGTGTCTGATCTTAACGTTGAAATAAATAGATTAGAGATTTGAATTATGTCAAATGTTTCTTCCCTTCCCCCTACACATCTAGGTGCTCGCGAAAGAGGCACAGGCCTCTTACAAACCTTCCAACAAATGTCAAAGAACTAAAAATATCACTTCATAAACATGATCAGAAATCATTGTAGAGACATGTCAGAAGCTTATCACATCAGTACTACGACCAGTTAACGCTCTATACAAAGCAAAAGGCAGAAGCATTAAATATGAGGTGAGGTGACAAGTCATTTGGCCAGAATGTTTAAAATCGATAGTAATCTGTCTCAAACTCTTTGGTTCTGTTTGAAAAGAATCACGCTCCTTCATTGAGCTAGAAGAAATCAGAAATCAATAAATGTTGATTTACCTTGATTTTAATATTGCAACATTTTAGCAACGATCTTTCAGTCGAAGAGATGGATGAAATTAAAAAGGAAGAGGAAACTCTCACTTAAACATAATTTATTATGAAATTTAACTTAGTGTTATGTGGGCATTGCCATAGATATTAAATGATATTCGAAAATTATCTAACGCGTGATTCAACAATTTAGAAAGTTACGCATTACTTTATAAAATATTTTAACACGCAATTAGATTAGTGGTGAAATCAAGTACATTGAAAGAATCACCTCGATAATAAGAAACTATACATTATTTTTCTTCTTAGTCAGTGATCTCAAGCAGTTGCTATAAAAATTGACCATAAAATTGACTTAAACGTAATAAATTATTTTATTTAACTAAAAAGATAGTAAATTGCAAAAGGTAAAGTTAAATGGAGGAGTTATTAAATTTCTCGATACTAGCTACCTTTATATTTAAATACTATTTTTAAGAGGCATTCAATGGATTGACATTAAAGAATATATTACAAACTTTTCATAGCTAATACACTATTATAAAAATAGTATTTGTAAAAGCTAATACACTATTATAAAAACAAATAAATTCAAAATTAAATAATTATAGTTGTTTCAACTATTTCTCTATCTACAAGCTTCATTTAAAAAACAGCTTAAACAAAGTAAAAAATGTGTGCTCACACAATTATTCCTCCCTCCTTTACATTGCTAAGTTCAACATGTAGTCTTCTTTACAAAAAAAAGATACACTTCGTAAAAAAAAGTGTCAAATTTCAGAAAATAAATTATAGGAACTCCTTTGATTAATGAAATAAGAATTTTAATGGTTCTAATTACAAATAACTCAAATAACAATATGTTTGAGTTAATATCAACTTAGAGATGAATTGTATAATATGTGTAGCAAGAGATACCATATCGACCATATAGAATCCATATCGACTTAACAAGAGAGAGTATACAAATCCTTCTATATTATACTTAATATAAAGTTTTGTGTAATTACCTATAATATCGAAGAGAGAAGAGAAAGAGTTTAGTTGGGGTTTTTTTTCCATTTTTTTTTTTTTTTTTTTTTTGGTAGGCAATTGGCTTTCAATTTTTTAAACTTTACCTGCACTTTTTTTTTTCAGATCCGTATGTAAAAATTGCATTGATGTTGAACGGAAAACGAATAAAAAAGAAGAAAACAAGCATTAAGAAATGCACTCTGAATCCGTACTATAACGAGTCATTCACTTTTGAGGTTCCATTTGAACAAATTCAAGTAAGTTATATTTAATTCGTGTTGATGTTATATAGATTTGATTTCACATGAAAGCAATAATTTTTAATTATTTTGGGCTGATGTAAAAAAGCTGTCAACTCTCAGATTTATCTTTCTCATCATTTGCTTATGAGGTCGATCGGCAATAATTTATTTTTTAATTTTGCAGAGCTGTTATTAACACATAAACAGTTTCAAAATGCAATTAACATTAACGCAAATGCAGATGACATGTAATGATATCATTACTACATCAGGTATCAATAACAATACAATTTTGGGAAACAATAATTGTTTGAAAATAGTTTCCACATAGCTTTACGGCAAAGATATTTTCCAGGCATAATTTTTCAATATAAGAAAATTACAACACATAAATAAGACTTTAGTCTGAAAAAAAGAATTTATATTTAACAAAAATTTTCTGGTACAACTTCAATAATTCATCAACAAAGATCGAGTACGATAGAAATATAAAACACCAAGAGCGAGTAATAAATATAAATTCGAAATGCTATAATATGTATAACTGAAAAGTTTTGTTGCACAGGAAACTTCAACCAAATTTGTATTTTAAAATTTAGACATTGTACTAACCATTAACAAATTTGGAAAATTAAAAAACGCTCCAAGTGAAACAGTTTCATTAAAATTTCTGAGTCAAAATATACGATTTCTTTTAGAAAGTTCAACTTGTCGTCACCGTTGTTGATTACGACCGTATTGGTACTTCGGAACCAATTGGTAAAGTGGTAATGGGATGCAATGCATCAGGCACTGAACTTCGTCACTGGATGGACATGCTTGCTTCTCCCAGGAGACCTATAGCTCAATGGCATTCCTTGAAAGATCCAACTGATGCTGTGGATAACTAAATGCAATTGAGGTAAAAGGTAATGTATTTTTGATATAGATTTCCTCTAAAATCATCGACAAAGGAGAATAAATTATAAAAGTTAAAAATCTTCATCACAAATTTAACAAAAGCCGTTTTATCCAATGGTGATGCCATCTACAGGAATAATATCAACTGAAAAAAAAATCTCTCTTAAACTATAATTAATTAAATTAAATTAATATTTGAAAAACTTTATTAACATTAAGTGCCATCCACTACAAGTTTTAAAAAAGGGATTTGAACTTGAGTGGATGAATATAAAGTATTTTATTAACGATTGAAAATTTGAACAAGGTATATGAATATATATAGGGAGAGTGTGAACTAATAGTAGGAATTGAAAAACATATCAAACATGATTGATATTTCTAAGGATATTTAAAAATTTTCAGAAGTGTTTTTGAAAATATGTTGTGATTTCAATTTTGTGTTATCACAAATAACATTCATGAAGATGTCAGACTTTAACAGAAGTTTTAAATCTTTAGATCTTGTCCTGTAAGATTAATTTAGGTGATGATAATTACCAAGAAAACGCAATCGTTACACGGTGTTAATACAGTCAGTCATTTTTTAATGAAAATATACTTGTCAATATAATAAGATATTATATATAATTTTAGAGGATTTATATTTAACAATCAATTTATGCAGAACTTCGATAATTCATTAACACAAAGATCAAATAGATTAAAAATAAAACATCAAAAACGCGCGCGAGCAGTAAATAAAAATTCTATATGTGATTGAAAAGTCTTGTTGCATAGGGAATTTCAATCAAACTTTTATTTTAAAGTTAACCATTGATAAAGAATTAAGCATACTGCTGTTAGGATATTACTAATTCTCAGTTCATAGAGAATATATTTAAATATTTTATTATATTACTGTAATTTAATAAACAGTGGCACAAGCAATTGAGAGTACACCTTACTTTTACTTGATTAATTTAACTTTCAATATGAATAACACATTACCGTAAAGTGCAAACATGTTTTTTATTTTTACACATAACAAATGGTTTAATTTAAAGTAAAAATATAGAACAATCAATTAAGTACTTCTAAACTGAAAAGTTTCAGAAGTATTTTAAATAAACATATGCAGACTTTTGCCTCAAAAAATTGAAAATACATTTATAAAAAATATATTTAACTACCACTCAATATTTTCTACCTGACTACTATTTTATTCTAATTTTGCATAATCTTATCTTAAATCTTTTCAATGAACATTTTTGTGTTAAGTTAGTTAGATGAGCTTAAGCGAAACTTTTAATTGGAAAATGGCTCCTCAAAGAGAAATTAATGTTGATGTAAGGAAATTCGAATTAAAATTATTTATAAAATGAATATCTTATCGCGATATAACTGAAATTGTTGGCAGGAATCACACTTGTATCCAGAAAATCGTTATAAAATTTAAAAATGATGGATTGATGGAAAACAAGTATGGAAGAGGAACGAAAGGAATTCTGAGTGATGCCCCAAAAAGAAAATTTTTGAAAGAAATCAGGATTGATTCTCTAAAATAAGTTCAGTCAAACTTGCTGCAGAAATTCCTCAAATCATAGGCAGAAGTGTAAGTGTTGAAACTGTGCGAAATGTTATTAGACAAGCTAGATATGAAAGGCGAGTTGTTTGAAAGAAACCGTTCATCAGCTTGCAAAATCAGAAAAGCGTTTGGAGTTTGCAAAAACTCATCAATTAAACACCAATAATTTTTAAAAGAAAGTTTATGCGATGAAAGTAAATCGAACATTTTTGGCAGTGACGACCTTTACACCGTATGGAGAAAGCCCAAAACCGCTTTAAAACCATGATTTAGGGTTGTATGGCTTCATCCGAGGTAGGAAATTTAGTTTTTATAGATGGCATTATGAACCATATGGTTTATCTGGATTTACTTCGACTTAATCTAAGGGAAAGTGCTAAAAGTTTGGGTTCAGATGGAAATTTCATTCTCCAGCTGGACAACGACCCCAAACACAAGGCACGTCTAACTGTCGTATCTTTTTCATTGTGTATATAAACAGCAATTACACACACCACCACAGTTCCCCGACATCAATGTCATTGAAAATCTGTGGACTGCACTCGAAACAGTGAACCAAAAGCACAAAATTAGAAACAAGACCCATTTAAAACAAGTATTTGCGGCAAAATATCCTGAGATACCCCGAAAAAATTGATCGAATCGGTAATACGACATTTAGAGACCATAATAAAAGCCAAAGAACATGCAACGAAATATTGATAGTTTCTTTGTATGCGAGATATTACAAAAATTTCATTGATGTATACTCAGTTTTTTGAAATAAAAATGTTTATTTGAAATGGTTCAGAAACTTTTCATTTTGGAAGTTTTCATTTTATTTTGTTCTTTATTTTTACTTTAAATTAAACCATTTGTTATGTGTACAAATAAAAATATATTTGCATTTCTTGGTAATGTATTTTTCATATTAAAAGTTTAATTAATCAAGGAAAAGCAATGGTGTACTTTCAATATTGTTTGAACTACTATACGTATTTCAATTATTACGGCTTTAATGATTATTTCGTTATTCAGCCAAAAATCTAGTCCCGTGATGATGATAGGGGAATGCCTATGTTTAATAGGTAGATTTTTTTCTCATAGTCAATATCACAATTAACTCTTACTTTAAATATTTGTACATAGTAAAAACTAAATGCCTTATTTAAAATCAGTTCAGTCTGAAATATAGGTATCGATTCTAAACACAATCTATTCTAAAACATTTTTTTTAAATAAATTCACAATATTATTGAAGTGCAACGTTTTTATG
Source organism: Trichonephila clavipes (assembly GCA_019973935.1). Classification (NCBI taxonomy): domain Eukaryota; kingdom Metazoa; phylum Arthropoda; class Arachnida; order Araneae; family Nephilidae; genus Trichonephila; species Trichonephila clavipes. The sequence goes on from BMAU01016622.1 coordinate 186,604, forward strand.
TTTATTTTGCAGAAGTAGCCGATGAACACAGTTTACAAGTTTTGCAAACAGTAAATCCACGCATGAGTATCAAGTGTATCCCTGTATGTTGTGTTTTTAATATGTATATTTATAAGTGTTATCCATAACATTCACAAGGTGTATGCTTGAGATTATGCGCGATTGAAAAATTTGTTGACATGCTAGAAAATAACAATGATATTTTTAAAAATAATTTATATTTAGTAAAATAGGTAATGAGAAAAGTAAGAACTTTTCAAATTTTTAAAAGTCAATATTTAATACAAAATGCATTTTTATTATAACCTTATGTTGCATATAAACTTAAAATTTGTGACAATAATTATAAACTCATGAGTTTCTATTAGATTGAAATCAAATATATATTAGTTTTGCATTTGAATATTTCATCTAATTTCAAACAAAAATTGTATTCCGGTAACAGGTTGCATTACAACCGCATAGATATTAATTTTTTCAATTTGTCCATCATTACAAAATGTATTTGCATGTCTAAAAATTTTTCAAAAATTTGTGTAACTATAGATATTTTAAAACATCAGATTTTCTTTTTCACACACATACACAAATGACACAAATATGCTTCTTTTTAATCAAATAATTGACTTCTTTGTATTGCATATCTTTTTCTGAAAATGAATGATGTGCAAAAAAAATTAATAATTCAAAAAACAAGACATTCTTAATAATATTATAAAATATTACAATAGTACGTTTGAAGCAGAAAACAAGTAAAAAGCAAGCTTAAATTCGAAGTTACTTGGATTTTCTTTTTAAAAAATGCAATAGTTTTTATCGATTATTTCATAAAGTTCTTTCTAAAAGGAATGCATTATAGTTTAACTGAGTACCAAAAATGAAAATTGAAATGTTAAAATTTACTTAATAACCAACAAGACATTAAAGTTATCTTACATGAATACATATCAAAGAATATAAATAAAACATTCAAACTTTATATATATATATATATATATATATATATATATATATATATATATATATATATATATATATATATATATAAATTTCACTTAAATATATTTTCGAAATGAAATCGTTTTATACCAAAAATAAGCAAAGATTTATACTTATACATAGGCATGTTAAAGAAAAAAATATTTTGTTTTCTATATTTTATATATCTCCTTGAAAAAAACCCTTCATTTAAAAATAAAAACACTTTTGAAGCCAGCTCAGGGATAAAACAAATTCCCATCATAATAAAAAAAATATTGTTTTATTATATAAATTTATATTTTTAGTATTGTCTACTGAGGAAAAATACGAGTACATTTTCTGAATTCAAATACAGTTTCTCAAACTTTGTAAAATAAACTTTTCATAGTTATTTTTAAAAATGAGGTTTATAAGTATGAATCAGTATTATACATACACATATATTTTTAAAATGGTAAGTATGTTTATTATGATCTCAGACACTTCGATCTCAATATCAATAAAACAAAATATTTAATGCTAAAAGTGATGCAAAAATATATTCAAAGAAAGACTATTTATAGCAATAACTACCTGAACAAGCTTTATTCTAGAAGACCCCATTTTATCGGTATTTTGTTCTAGTTTCCACATTAAAAAATACCAAACTATTTCTGATAATAAAAAAATTACATAAAAAGCAGTAATTCAATAATGAGCTTATTGCATATTATATAAGACAATTTAAAATAAAAGCCCGAATTATCTTAAACTTGGTTCTCAGATTAAGAACTTTCAAGCCATAAATAATAACTGTCAAAACAGGGTCAATAAATAAACAATCAGAGTTCTTTGAAATAATTAAAAACAAAGCAATAGTGAATGTCTTAAAAATTACATAGAGCAAATAAATTCTTGGTGTGTATTAAACTGCTTAGAGATAAGAAAGGGATTAAAAGTGTAAAAAAGCCCATAACACATATACATATACATTAAGTCTGTGTGTATAAACTAGCAGATATTTTCCATAATCTAACAATTTAACTTAAATATTTCCAAAAGATAATGTACATTATAAAATTAAAACAATTCTTTCTGGATCCAAATTTAATTTTTGTGTATATCATAAATGAACACTACTGAATATGAAATAAAGTTAAGAAAACTGTAATAAATGTTGTAAATAAAATGCACAAAACGCTTTATATGAATTGCTGGAATTAAATCTGAAAAATCAAAACAAGCAATGAATTGAAAACTGGTCCCTCTTGAAGATGTGTGAGAAGTGAGCTTGTTTCCCACATACAATAATTGTACCATATAGACGTTACCAAAAATGCTAGGAATTAAAAAGCATATATTACTCATGTGCTATTCTTTCAAAGAACTAATATAGATTGTACTATCCTCTCACAAGTATATAGCTTGATATTTAATCAAAAAGCATTAGCAGAAAATTATTCAAGTAAATTAAAAATGAATAAAAATATAAGTATGTTGTGTGATGAATTACATTTTTTAAAAAATAGATTAAAAATATTACTGTATAAAATCTTTTCCATATTAGGTGTTTTCAAAATAAAAATATATATATCACACACTACCTATCATTCCTTTATTGAAGTTGTAGTTTGTGTAAATGTTATGAAAATAAATGTTATATGTATTTTGAATGTTTATGTATACAAAGAGCTGAATTTATGTAACAATGTATCTGCACTGAATTATTATTATGCAGCTGTTGAACACAGCTTTGTTTTTCAGCCAACTGATACCGTGATATGTTCTTCACATGTGCCATGTTGTTATATAGTAAAACTTCTGTAAAATGTATAAAAAATTCACCAATTTCTCATTGTAACACCTATTAGTATGAACTTTAATGTATATTAGCTAGCTATAGAAGCAATAGACTTCGCATCTAATAAGTGTGTGCAAGTTACATAAGTAACACACTTGGTAGATATTTCTAAGTGCTTAGAGAAATCTTTATTATTTTCTGCAATATTTAGCAATTTTTTGTTAGAAACTTGGCAACACAAAATATGCAAAAATATCAGCTTTTAGGTGATCTCGTTTTAGAAAGTTACACTACAGACTTCATTATGTAACTCAATGTTAGAATAGTAAAATATATATACATAATCAGAATTACTTTAAAAATATTAGTTACATGTGCATTTCAAAGCACATTATATATATATAAACATCATTAGTCCTAAAAAATTTTAGATATCTAATTACAAGACTGGGAAGTGGACCATTGATACTTAATGTTTAGAATTTCGTTCTTTGTAAGATTTGATATACATTTAGACATTTTTTGTAAAACAACTTTTATGCACTGTATTAAGATAGGGAAAAAATATTTAGCTGAACAAAATGCAATCAGTTATTTAATATATTATAAGAGTATAGATGCTTAAAGTGAATAAGAGAAATATACGACGATATTTAAAAAGTAAAAACAAGTGAATGAAATAAAATATTTCATACATTTCTTATAATAATATAGGTATAAAGGTTGCACTAATTGGAAACAGTTTCAGTATTTTTAAAAATTGAAATGAAAATATAATTCAATAATGTATAAAAGTAATGTGTTAATATTTTATTTATCGTTTTAGCACTAATACTTATAAAAGTTTAAAAATATTTAGATATGTTTTAATTTAATGATTGAAAATACTTAGTAGCAAATAACTTAGATGAACTTAGAAAAGAAATAGGATCTTGATATTAACAGGGAAAACTTTATAAAAAGGTAATACTTCAGTAAAAATGCTCTTATGATATTCTTTCTGAAAATTATTATTCCTTATCTGTTATAACTGCTCAAAATTTTTGAATACAATATTAATGAAGAACATTTACTGAAGATAAATTTAGTGTATTTAAAGCAACTCTCTAAACACAGTTTTAAATTTTAACTTTTTTTTTAAAATTTACATTAAGGAATTTGGTGTAAATTGATTCACATTAAAGCATATCTTACTCTTTTAAGTTATAATTGATAACACAAACAAATACAGAAAATTCACAAGGCAGAAAGAAGCTTTTCAAAGTACAAAGAGAGATGATAGAATCCTTTTAAGAGCTATATATATTTTTTCTTTATACAAAATTTAATACCTTGACTCTTTGCCAAGTCAATTTTTCATCAGAAAAAAAAATGCTTATTACAAGCTTTTTGTAAACTATCATTTGATTAATGCACTATAAAACAAGAATTTTGTAGCTGCGTAAAAACATGCAAGAGCTTATAAATTTTTAATACATCTTTGAAATAATAAAAAAGTTAAGAATTTTTAAATGGCAAACAATTGAATGAAATTAACAAAATTGAAACCAGGGATAACCATTAATGAACCAGTGCAGAAAAAGTTATTCGAGTTATAGATAGTTTGGGTTGTTGAATTTTCAATTACTCCTTTCCAATATTTCCTCCTGAATTCATTGACTTTACAATTAGTTTTACACATCTGAATTTTGCAATATGAATAATTTTATTATTTCAATAGTAATCAATATTTTAAGTTTTTAATTTAAAAAGATAAATGTGTAAAGACTGACATATAAAATGTGTAATTAACGGATTTGAAAAAGATACTTAAATAGCAAATATTAACAAAGTATTAAAAAAGTTCAGAATTGTTAAGACATTATACATTCAACTAAGTTATTAAATGCCATGCCTAGACACAGCTATATTAATATAATTGCTTACTGCAAATTCCCAACTAAAACCATGAAATATCACATCTTGCTTATACAAAATATAGTAGACCAAAGCAAATAAAACAGCACATTTCAATTAAGTTTCATAAATCAAAAATAGTTCTAGAGGGGAAAAAAAACTTTAAATATATTTTGTAGACATCACAAGTATAACATGTTATATATACCAGAAGAGGTTTCAAGCTTCAAATAATGGAGAAGGCATTTGATAATTAATGAACAGTTACATTTTTCCACTTAACATGCCTGCATTGTTGTTTAATAACAAGAAACATTTTTTTCAGCATAATTTTGGAACTTCACATTGTTTAGTTTCATGTTTACTAATGTCTTGCAAATGTCATGTATGTTTATGTATTAGAATAAATTTTTGTTGGAAAAACGTTGTGGTCTTCAAAATTATTGAAGTCATCGTACATCTATATATTTTGCTTATGTTCTCACATCAGAATATATCAGTCGGCTTACAATCACCTCTAAAAAACTTCAATGAGTAATTTAAAAAAAAAAACATTTAAAATTTTTCACACATGAATATAAGTTTTTTTTTTCAGAAAATTGTAGAAAAGCAATAAAATGTATCAATAGTATTTCTAAAGACAGCCTACTTAATTGGTCAAAATGGATATCAACTTTGGTTTCTGGATAAAAAAAAAAATGTGTTATCAGGTAATAAATAATTCCTATGGTATAGGTTCCAGGTACTTTGAAAAAGAACTATTATTAAAACCTAAATAATTTAATATTGTAATAAATATTTCCAATGCAATTAAATTAATCTTTAATTTAGCAACACACTTAAACAGAACACTCACTCTATTATGAATATAGAATATTGATTTTATATTTTAAACAGAAGTGCAAGTAAATTTCTTATACCGATAAACACACATGCTATTTATCTTCCTTGTTTGTTTGAGCAAAAATGCATGCACCTGACATTTTTTTGAAAACACATTTGTTAGGGTTGTGTAAATGATGCTACCAAAAAGGAATTGTAGCATTTCGTAGAAACTAGACACTTGAAATATTCATAGCATGGCACGTTTCTTAACATTAAAAAATAAAAACTATTAGCATACACCATATTTTTTTAAGTCACCCATCCTGTACAGTGGTTAGCGCCGATGACTGCTGTGCTGTAGGGCCTGGGTTCGAATCCCGGAGATGACATGGATATTTGTAAATGCATAGTGCCTTTGCGGCATGGGGGTACTCTAAATAGTCATCCAGCTGCAAGTCCTCTCGTGAGGTTGGTGGAAGGGGAAGAGAGGTGGGAGGCCCCTAACCCCCCACCCCAGGGTGTTCTTCTAAATTGAGGTGGAACCAAGCTAAATCATACTGTCATCTGTATGGTGCTCAAGGCTACAGCCAATGTAAGGCATACATCTAGCCCTTTGCCATGATGAATTTTGTGGGCCTGGATCTGACACAGTCGAGATCATGTGGCGTAAGAAACAACAAAATTTTTTTAATCTCTTTTCTTCCATACAAATTTGTGAGAAAAAAAAGAAACTCAATACCACATAGTAAATCAAATGAATAACTTATTTCTAATTTAATTTTACTTCTTCTCTTACTAAATTTTAAAAATCAAAGCACTGCCTTTAATTTACTACATTAATTAAAAATTATATGTTACATTCGCATATTGATATCAATTTATATGGTATGAATGTTACATTTTAATGCACTCAGATTTTTTTAAATTCAGTCCAGGATATATTTGTATAAGTCAGTTATTAAATGTAGCATTAAAATATTTCTTTAGAATTAGGATTTAGGAAAATAAAACAAAAAATTCAAACACATTTTTATTAATAAATGAACATTTATATAAAGAATTTGTGGAAAAACACTAAATTTATACAATTTAAAACTCTGCATGTATGTATTTCTTATTTCCATGAAGAGAAAAGTCTTACTTAAATGTTTCAACCCCTAATGTAACTCTAGACAGAAAGAAACTTATTTAGTATTTAATTGTGCTGATCAAAAGAGCACAAATAAAATTAAAAGTTCTAACTTGTTTTAAAACAATAAACGCATAGAGTAGAAAAAATCATAAGACACAAATTTCCAGAAATGGTGTTTATTGTTTCACATAAGCCTTAACTCTGTACATATTTATAATACTTTTCAAAAAGTTAATAGACAACAGACTTATAAATACTACTACATTTTAAGAGGAACAGCAAACAACATATAAAAATGACAATTGTAATGTCTGCTCTGTCAGTTGTGGCTACATAGAAATTACAATCAATAAATAAAATGGTGCAAATCACAGCAAGCAGACGAAATTCAAAAAAAAAAAAAAAAAACTGAAGCATTGTAATTTTTACAGAATAAAATATTTTCAACAAATATTGTTAACAATGTATGAGAATTTATTATTACATAATCATATAAATAATTATGCTGATTTATCTATAGAAATATAGCTCTTTACAAAAGTCAGCAAAGTATAGTTTGCTTATATTTTTATCAACACAAATTAAACAAAACGTTCGCAACCAATTTCAAAAAACTTACAGAGCAGCATTTTAAAACGCTCTGATTATAATTGGCTCATAAAAAGAAAACTTAAATCTAAAATAGCATTCTGAACAATACTAATAAAAAAATAAATTTAGAAAAATCAGTCACCAAGAACTAACATTAAATGTCACACTAAAATTTAACTCTACAGCAATAATAAATTTACCTGTTGCTGAAAATTTAGAAGATCTAAACTGGCTTATTCAAATATGCGCAATATGTAAAAATATTAATAAAACATTTTCATATCAAAATTTCTCTTTCTTTTAAGAACTTGAATGTAAATATTACAAAACATGTGACATTACATCAAGATTATTTTGTTCACAGCATAATATATTAAAAAGCCCTTTATTAGCTAAATTTCTTTTAATTTACCAAAAATTAACAAACAACAGATAATTCAGCTTTAGAAACTTTTCATGTCTAAAAAAATATGAGCCTTTTGAAGCATGTGAAATTGGTATGACTATATCAGATCTTTATCAGATCTTTTAACAGCTGAATGAAGTTGGCAGTGCATATGGTTAACCATGATCAATCATGCTCAAATCCACGATATCTCAAGGCACCTCAAAGGCACATTAATATAAAATGCATTTTTGGTGATGATGCTTATCAAAATATTTACACATGCTATTCACACATAACAAACAGAAGAAAAGGTTAGGATATATGGAGAAGAGACTAAACAGTAGTTAAATGAAAAACTTATTTTAAAGACATTTATAATATAAGTATCATAGACGTAAATAAATTAACAATAAATAAATCATAATATTTTATAACTGAGTATCTAATATGCTATAAATGTAAGTAAAAAAATTCCTCCAATTGATGGCAGAGCTCTCATTTCTAGATATAAATTTTAATACAGAACAAGTAATATAATATACACTTTAGTGATAAAAAGAAAGAAAACTTACAATAATATATTCAGATAAGTTTATCATTAACAGTAATAAATAATTAAGGGGAAATATAAAGAAATGTTACAAATGTTGCATTACTGTTAAGAAAGCATTCTTGCATGACTAAAATTAGCTTCAGAATAATGATATGAGCACAACATACAATTCACACTTCATAATTTAGTATTTAATAAAATTTTATAAAAATGGAGTCCTGATAAATTGAAAATTTTTAGCCAATTGTTCCTACCATAGCACCTTCCAAAATATAGAACAATGACACAGAATAAAATATAAAACATCATGTAAAAATCAGACATATGATACAAAAAAGAAAATCTAGCACAAGTAATCATATAAGTAAAAGACAACTGTCATATTTCTTATTTAAAAGATGGAGATGTATGACAGATATAAGTATAAAAACAATACTACCTGAACAAGTACTTAACAGTCAGTACTACCTCAGGCAGGATTTACTATAGAAGGACTAGATAGATTCTTCACTGCAATTTAAGTAACGAGAGCAAATTGCAAATAATGCAATAAACCTGATATTTAGCATGGTGAAAACCATACTTTTTTTCAATACATTACAAATCAAAAATAATCAAACTTGAGCACCACCAGTAATCTGACTGTTAAAGAAAATTTCACAAAACAAGTCCTTTTCAGTTTTGGTAAAAATATCAAAAGTTTCTTTTAAAAAAAACAAGCCTTTCTTCAAAAGATGTTTCACCACAGTGGAAGACAAAATATCCACCATGAATAGATGGATTGTATCCTTACAAATAACGGGACACATAAGCCCTAATTTACTGTGATATTTTGCTTATTACTCGAATAAGAGCAGCATTCTCTTCTCTTAAACGATCATTGTCAGCTCTTAATCTTTCATTTTGCTAGAATAATAGAAAAATGTATTAGCCAGATGTTTGTACTACTGATTATTTAAAAAGGTGTTATATTTTGCAATAAAATAACTGAATATAGAGCAAAAAAGCAAAAATATGTTGTAAAATTTTTCTAAGACAAAACAAAAATATTTTCAATAAAATTGATAAAAAAAATCTTAAAAGTTGCTTTTTATTATATTATCAATAGTATATTTTAATATGTTATGCAAAACAAATAAAAAGAAAAACTGGATTACTATTTCAAAACCCTGAATGAATTTCAAAATTATTTAAAAAATAATGAAAAATAAGACAAAATAAATAAATTTTATGTTTTGTAAACATAGTCAGTACTTTCCAAATTTAAATTTAAAATAATTTGTCAAAAGCAATAAGAAAACAAGTATAATACATAAAGTTAAAGAAAAATCAAGCAACACCATAATTAATTTTAAGATTAACAACTTCAAATGAAAGCCAGGCAATTAAACAAGGATTACAAACACACAAGTACAACACACAATGATGTTATAAAAAGGGTTGAAACAGTTAAAAATTGTATGATGCATTTATTTTATTCCTAAGAAAAGTAATTTTACCTATTTGGATAATTTGCACACCACTCGTGACAATGCTCGATTTTCGGCTTTAAGCTTTTCATTTTCAGTCTTTAATTTCGAAATATTCTGCAAGAGAATTATTGTGCAAAATTTGGTGCAATACTAGAAAAGAAATAACGATAATGGAACACACCAAATAATGATAATTCCATTTTTGTCAGGTGGTTATACTAAGAAAACTACACCATATGAAAATTTAAAGATGAAGTGCAGCCAACTGCAAACTGAGTATGAAGCCATAAGCGTCCTTTATGCATTATGCTTTGAGAGAAGACTAATAGATAACGATAAGCAAAGCATTAAAGCTAAAAATAAATTCCACGTTATTCAGAATTCATTCTTGATCTCTTAAAGATAATTATTTCGCGAATGCATTAGTAAAATTCATAGGGCTGGCAGATGACATAAAAGCAGAAAATCTACACAAAATTTCAATATATGACTTATACCTTTATGCGCTTTGAATTTTTCACTGTATTGAATATATCTGAATAAATTATAATGCAAAATAATCATCTCTATTCTCAAATGAAACACGACTGATTAAAACTGAGAAATCAAATATATACAAGATAAAAACAAGATAAACCTGGAGACTTAACTGCAACGCTTGCAAGAAAAAGATTTAAACTTGAACCATAAGAATGACTGATGCGCGATCAACATCAGCATGCTTTAGATCCTACATTAGCAAAGCAATAATAGAAAATCCTATGTGTGAGCTGAACATGCTCAAATATAAACTTCTTCATAAACAATTGTAGTCATAAATTGTATAGGTATACAAATATTTATATGTAATGGAAAATAATAACATTGCAAGCTAGAAATACTCTGACAGCAATTTAAAATCCATTTTTAGGATGAAAAGAGAAAATATTCAATAGTAGCACAAAAATAATTTTGCAGACGAATTAAGAGTAGAATAACAAAAACCTAACAAAGTGCAAGAAAACCTTTATAATTGTCATTTAACAATTAAAATACATAATTTTTCACCCATTTTTGATAGCTAATTTTGACTTTCAACAGCTTGGAGTTAAAAGGTTAACGACAAAGAACAATCACACACTAGTTGTCTCTAACTCTTTAGATTAACTTCATTTAACATCAATAAGAAGCAAAGAAACAATTCCTGAATAAAATTTAGAAAGTTCCTTTTCATCAGTTATTATTTAACTTTAAAAAAGCTGCCAGTTCCAATTAAAGTAAGCCAAAAAATGTGAACTTCACGCTACACAAACTTTTTAGCAGGTTAGTGGCATTTTGATATTATAAATAGGTGTGTTCTGATATTAAAGCATAAGTCTAAGACACTTATTGCTTTTCTGCACTTGAAAGCAAAAAAAAACTAAAAACATAAATATAAAAATTTATTTTATTTTCATTTTTAAAACAATTAAATATACACCTTCTAATAAAAAAAAACTGTAATAATGTTGTCACTTTCCCTAGTCACATATGCAGCATTAACAGTCACAAAGATAAATACATTCATTCAATAAAATATTATAGCATAGGCTTCATACACCAAACATACTATTAAGAATTTAATAAGAAATTCCAATGAAATTTATTATGAATAAATCTATTTAGTAACCAACTTTTTGAGTGAAAAGTGATATAAAAATTTATCTGGTAATTCCAAATAGAGACAGAGACCTTTTATGAATATATCCAGCTAATATCAACAAATTTTCTCACCCAATTTTAAAATTTTGTTTTCTTTTTGAAGTCATTAATAAGGCATGTATAAAATTACTTTTCATTTATGCACAGTTAAGAGTTTTGAAAAACTTCATCTGAATAATCTTTTAAGCTTTTTAATAGCAAGTTATTCTAAATTAATTACCCCAATTTCTTAGTTTATTAAACATAGCAAAATAAGAGTAAGAAAAATATTAACGTCGATATACCTCCTGTAACATGGTAGATAGGCTCCTATATAATACCATGCAGTCTAAAATTAATATAAGTAAGACTAACAGCTAATACCAAATGAAAGGAAGTATTCTGAAAATTTTAAAATATGTTTTAATTTAATTTTTACTAAAAATAAAAATATATGTAACAAAAAAAATTCTGTCCCAATTTAACTCTTTACTTTAAACATTTTATTAAATTTATTCTTCATTACTGTTAAATACAATGAGGAGAGAGTTTTTTTTTTTTTTTTTTATCAAACAATATCGCTAATGCTGAACTTATATCTTAATAAGAATTATTTGCATCGTCTCCCCACTTTAAAATGAAATCTGTTTTATTTTAGTCTGTTTACTGGCAATTACAAATTCAAAGGAAATCGTGTTGTATGGAGATTAGAAATTTTAACTTTATTTTAAATGTGTTAGGTTTCTTTCAGCACAACTCTTCAATCCAGAAAAAGGATTCAAGATTTTTCTATGGTAAGTCTTCCATTTTAGAATTTACATTGAACTTGTCATCTTCAGAACCTGTTTGACTAACAATTTTGAAAGTCATTCCTGCAAAAGTTGCTTCACCGATTTTTTCTTCAACTAACAAAGTATAGACATCCTCAACAGTCCTATCCACAAAACATGCACCTCTAATTAATTTTACAAGAACTAATATCTGCCTAATTCCATTCTCTGAAAAATGAAGCAAGCACTATGTTGTCCATGTGTTTTTCAAATACTTATTTAGTAATGATTTTTAAGTTCTTTTTTTCATGGAAAGTGATATGATTTTGATACAAATTTTAATTGAAAACTCATTTCAAGCCTTCATTACATCAACTAATCTTGAATCAACCATGTCAAAAATCAATTGAAATCATCCCCTTATGCTTTTAAAGATCTAAAGATCCAAAGAAATAGTAATCAGTGATAAAAAAAACTCAGCTGTAACATTGGGATGAGTAAAATTCGGTTGATAAACTAGACTGTTATCTAGTAGTAATAGCATCTTGAAGCTCACATTTTTCTGCTTTAAATATTTTAAAATATGAAACCATGTTGCCACGCTTTGATAGTTCTCAATTTTCTCATAACAAGTGGAACAGTATTGGATAAATTATGTTGTAGGAAGGATACTTGTATATACTTGGACAGGAAAATTACCCATTATATTCAACATAGTTTATTCATGGCATTTTCAAACAATCAGTAAAGACATACAAAAAACAATTAATTTGTCCTTCATAGGATATGCATATCCTTTTAAGTCACATTTAAGTAAAAATGACTAGCAATATTCATAAATACTTTTTTACTCAAAAGGGAATCCTTTAGTTGATTTGTTTACAAAGCACCCACTTAGAAGATAAATCAGGGTCATTGCCAATGGACATCCCAATCTTGAACCACAATCAAGTGACAAGGATGACACTTGAAATCTAGCACCCCACACAAACCTTCCAAAAAAGCAAACAATTCCACATCACACATATGTAAAAATGTCTCAACAGATTTAATAAACATCAGCTCCTCTACACAGTAAGTCTTCAGTGGAACCACATCTTGACAATGCTTCCACGAATTCACGACCCTGACCACACTGCCACCAAAATAGAATCCAGGACACAAAAATATTCAAATGATAATCAAATTCAGGCTTTTTAAATCATTATGTAAGATACTACAAAATATTCCCATAATTTTATGTAATGATAGAATAGACCATTTACAAGGAAAAATTGAAAGTGCTTTTTGAATGGTTGGGGATTACTTAAATAATTTTACAAACAAAAAAAAGACAACCAAAACTCAAGACATCACTAATTTATATACACATGAAATATAATGTTAATAAATACCATTACGCCAAGCTTAAATTTAAAACTAAAAAAATAATACAGTAAAAGGTAAAGACTTTATGCCTGCAAGAATATATTAATTAAATACTCATTACTATATTAAACCAAAGTACAGCTGAATATTTTGAGAAGATTTTATGCTATTTTTTAAAAAATTAACATCAATATTTTAACAATTGGAGTTCAAATGTAATGAAAACATTATCTAAGACAAAAAATAGTAATAAACTAAAAACTGCATGATTTTCGAAAAATGTCAAACTGAAATACATATTATACCAAATTAGAGATTTCAAATAAAAAATAATAATAATTTTATCTATCAGAATGCTTACGACATAAACACCCCAAAACAGTAACAAATCAAAAAAATTATCCATACTTTGAACATAATTTTCATAAATACAAAAAATATTATACTACAAATTTTCTGAAGAATAGAAAAATAATGCAATTAACATCTAATGGAATTTCAAACATGTTTTGAAATTTTACAAATCAAGACATTGACCCTTATTTTTAAAAATACTCTTCCATAAAATGGAAAAAATAAAACAGGAGGAGAAGAAAATGAATGCTAATATATAAATTTTTAAATGTTGCTATTTATATAAATTTTGCAAAATAAAAAAATAAAAACTCAAGTGATGAAAGAAATAACTGAATGAAATCAGAATATGCATAAAAAAGCAGAAAATCTTGAAGCCAAATTAAAAAATTTTCAAAAAGTAAATTCACTTTTTGTTGACCAGCTAAAATTGTTTTTTGTAAAATTTAAAAATCCATGCATCTTCGATGAAACTTTAAAAAAAAACAAGGGGAAATGCAAAAATGTTAAAAGAACACTAATTCTCAGGGTAATGAAAGATGAAAATCACAATAAAGGGAATATTCAGAAGAAAATTAAATAAAAATTTAGGAATTAAAACAGAATGAAGTAAATTTACGCCAATATAAATGAATGCATATTAAATCAGAAATTAAAAGTTCTAGTTAATCAGAAATCTTGCCTTATGAAAGAAGGATTGTTAAAGAGAAAAACATATGACAAAACAAAGACTAAAATGGAAAAAAGAAATATAAATAAGAGAATGGAACACTCATGCATGCTTTAGAGTACTAAATAACAGATCGGCCACACATTTAGAATTCAGTAATAGCTTATTTTATGCAGAAAATCTATCTCATAAGTCAAAAATTATTAACTTCAGATTTTTTGTTTTTTTCAAAATACTGCAAACCAAGCAGAATCAAATTGTATCCAATTTTATACAAAATAAAAATTGCATGCACTAAAAAAAAATTCAAAAAGGAGCCAAGTCTCAATAATTACCTTAATTTCTTCTTCCATTTCAGATAATTTCCGTTCCAAACTTCTTCTTTCCTGTTAATTAAGGGCACAGTAAATTACTAATTTTAGCAAAATTACTGATCATTTATAATTTTTCTAGTTAAACAAATGCACCCTAGTGTAAAAAATTAAAGAAATAATACAAGAAATTTTTAAAACCAGAGAGACAGTCTTCATTGGGTTTTTATTGCCATTTCATAACTGATTTTTTTATAATTTAAAAAGTTTTGCAAAGATCAAAATGAATGATAATCCAATGGTCTAAGGTTGTGGCTATGGGAGAAGTGATGTCACTTTTCAGACAAACTCCACTAATTTTGTACATGTCGCAAGAGATGTATGGTAAAGATACAGTAGGCTCAGGCCACGATCTTTTTATTTAACATTATTTTAGACAATCCAACAGCAAATATTAATTTCTTGCATTAAGTGAATTTCTTTTAATGCATGTAGAACAGAAAAAAATATCAAACTTCTTAACGATTCCAAGATATCTAATGTGATTTTCAATAGTTTAATAAAAAATTTTTAAACTGATTCTGAGATGTGCATTCTGTTAAGTAATCAACATATTGAATTTTAAATACTTCTTTAATGAGCCACAGCCGCTTTCTTGCCTTTATAAAAGTAAAAAGTTTAATAAGTCAAAATTGTTTATTTTTGCAATAAACGTTAAAACTGACAATAAAACAACTGTTATAAACAAAATTACACACACACATAATAATATAATAACCTAAGTGTCAACTACTAAATATCAAAAAAAAAATTATAACTTTGAAAGAAGAATAACAAAATAAACATAATGCTATCTATTAGTGCAAATCGACATTAATTTCTTATCAACAATATAATTAAAAATAGAAATTTCAGTATACCTTTTTCTCAGCTTCACTAACAGAATTTTTGATAGTAGTGCTCTAAAAACAAAAGAATATATAAATATTGCACACAGAAGGATATAAATCATATACTTAATAACATTCTATAAAGAGTGCATATTTGCAACAAAATGAAACAATTACTAAAATGCATTAAACATAAAAAAGGTATAACAAAAGCAACTTATCTAAGCATTTACAATGCAAACAAAGGAAATAATTTTCAGAAAAAACAATACCTATTAAAAAAATTTCACCATTAATAATGTTTTCACATTTACAGTACAGTCCCGCTAATCCGAACACGGCTAATCCGAACATCCGGTTAATCCGAACGGCTCCACGGAAAAAATTTTATAATTTTAAGGACGAAAAAATCGGTGAATATTTCAATATAAAACAGTATAAACCTTAATTCAAAACAGTTCTTTATTTAATATTCACGCACTGTACATCAAGTTATGGTACAAATTTTAAAATGGAATAAACTACAGAACAGAACCAAAAATGTTTAGTATGAAAAATTGTACAACATAACCCGTACTCCCAGTTCAAATAGTGATTTCGCTGTTACTCCGGCTAATCCGAACAATCACGTAATCCGAACAGGGGTCGGTCCGATATTGTTCGGATTATCGGGACTGTACTGTACTTAGAATAAAACCCGTTATAATAAATTGTGCTATATACTGCATAGACCATAAGAATGTTTGAAGAAGCATAAAAAGTAAAAATCACTGCATAGTGCTCTCTTTCGAAGAAAATTCCTCTTTTAATAACAATTGTCTCTCGGTCATAAAATTCTTTTAAAATTTTTTTTTTTAATTTGTTATTGTTCATCAAAGATGAAAAGTTTTAAATGATTTGGTAAATTTCCCGACACAACACAATACCACAAAATTATGCAGACATCATGAATCTTAAAATATTAGAAAACTTAGAAACTTTGAAATTGGAAAAGGAGAGGGACTTAGAAAAATTTAATATATTATATTACAAATGATGCATGTTAAATACCATCCTTTAAAATAGCAACAGCATTTATCATTTAGCATCTAATAAATATCTTTTACATAAGTATACAGGAAATGAAATATTTTGTAACATGCATCAGAACTAAACTAACGTAATTTTAATATATTTAAAAGATTTATTTCCAGAAAAAAGTATCTAAAATATATTATGTCAGGAAAGAAAGGTAGATTTTACATGAATCTTTCACGTATGGCAGTAAAAGTGTATAAAATTTCCTGTTATTAATGTGTAGTACATTCATTTTTAGAGAAATTATCCCATAAATTGTATAGTTTCCATGAAAAATGAAAATATTCCAGTATTTGTCTCAAAACAATTCTTAAATACATTCCATACAGAATTCAAATTTTACAGTACCAACAAAATTTCGTAGAATATATATAATCTAAAAATTAAACAATTTTATCAAATCATACAGATAAAAATATCTTGCAGTGTTTGAGAAAAATTCTAAACATGTCGAATTGCCCTTATGTAATTTTAACTAATCATCTAAAAATAGCATAATATATATAAAAATATATATTCATCACATGTACCAAAGGAACTTTAGAAGCAATTAAACTCATTTCAAAAACAACAACAAAAAAACATGCACACATTCTATTCTTTAAAGTTTCAAACTTTTCTCTACACTATCACACACAAGATTTTAAATATATATTTATATATTCCTCATAAGATGCTCCAAACAATGCTCCACTAGTACCAATAAATGTAAAATTTGTGTAATTCATACCTGTGATAATTTTTTGTAATTGCTTCTTTGTTTTTTCCAACTCTTCTTCAGTTTTCTGCAAAAGTTTCTTTCAGCCTTTCATTTTCCCTTCTCAAATCTTCATAAAGCTGAAATAAATGTGCCCTTTTATTTTTAAGCTCTTTATTAAGTTAAACTTCAATAATGACTGAAGTAAAAATTTTGCTTTTGGTTCAGCAAATAATTGTCAATAATTTTACAATATGCAAATGAATATACAATTTAAAAAAAAATGTTAAATTATATCATATATTTTACCTTACTCTAATATTAAATATATTTACTTTGATAATAAAGGTAAAATTCATGTCAAACCTAAAATTATTTTATACTAAACAGGAAAATATTTAGAAGGCATATTACAGACTAGAAAACAGCAAAAAAGATTATAATTTTTGCAAACGTGTAATTAATCACTAAGAAAACAAAGTACACTCACACAAATTACTTCTAGATTAATTTGAAACAGGGGAAAAAATCTTAAAGCATTTCATCAAAATGATTTTTCATGACCGATGTGTATAAATATCAATCTTACTAATAATTAAGTATCATCTACCTTAGAAAATTTATTCTAAAAGAAATATTAAATATTTGACCATGCCTCCAAAACATATTCATAATGATATTAAACATACACTGTCATTTAAATTTCCTTTCTTTTCTTATCAATAATGTTGCTGATACAGTAGCGCACAGAGGAATTTTCAAGGGAGGTGTTGGTGAAAGTTCACCATTCTTGTATGCATGCTCCTTTGATTTTGTTGATATTCAGGAACAAAACACAATAAAAAACTAAATATTGAATAAATAATTAGCATTAATTAATAAAATTAATCATTAATAACAAATACTTAATTAAATTTTGCGTATAAACTTGGGAACTATAATCAATCGGAAAAAATCAAGGCCTTTGGAGGTCCGGACCCCCCTTTGTGCGCCACTGTGCTGATATATACCAAAACAAACAAGAAACTAACTAAAAATAAGGGAATATGCAAATTATTAAAAAACACTAGTCTCCATCAAGTTTTCCCCATCAACCTCTACTAAATGGACATTAAGAAATTTTCTCTGAAAAAGCAAATGCATATTTACAATTAGAAAAGGAGTACTGCATTGAAACAAACATAGGCTAGAAGGCAATTTTAAGCAATATTGAAAAATTATTTTTGATTTGGTCATTAATGTCACACTTCAGGGCAACACAAAATATTTTGAAGGGGGTTTTCAACTATATATAGTTTCTTCACTATGAAAATGGCAAAACTACAATATAATCACAACATTATTCAGTTGTATAATATATAACAAAATAAACAATGAAATTTACACTTATTTCCCAGAAAATGAATTATTTAAACATAGCAGTGTAAATAAATGGCGTATATTCCGAAAGTTTAATGTTAAATCAACAATAAAATCAAATTAGAAAAGTTAAATACTTTAACACAAAAATTTTAATGTATATATATGTTTATATCCAAAAAACATTTATCAACAAAATCAAAGAAATTTTGTAAAAGATGAAAAAAATATTTTATTTTCACAATATATATATGAAAACATTTCATTCAGGTAATTATAAGTAATAAATAAACCAAAATTGCATTAATATTGTATAACAACCCCAACCTTCATACAAACTTTGTAGTGATTGTTCCTGTTTCCTATATAGTGTAATCAACCACTACAGATGCTAGAGTAGGATTAATTCTTGCCAGTTCTATTATACATCTGGGAAGTAAAAATAATAGAGAGGACAGCAACAAAAAAAATTTCCAGATGTTTTTTTTTTTTAAACTAGAGATACATGTGACTACCACAAAAAATAGTCCCTGTAAGGTTTATAAGCATTTGAAACTTTTAATATTTACATGCACTCCTCCTCAAGCCCTTCAGAATGCTGGTGTCTTTTTAACAGTTATCCTATTTTGCATATGTGAATCGCTATATCAATGCACGAAACTTCTATTACCAAGAAAAAGGTGGGTAAGTTTACAACTCTCAGATCTATCAGCAACAGTCCGACACTCAGATATGAACTGTTGATATTAAAGGCAATGCGTAAC